>JAVQJG010099893.1:0-10154 GCA_036024015.1 Craterocephalus amniculus
TGAGTATGGGAGGGTACAGGAGTTACTTCTGCTGGTTAGGATGTCTTTGGGAAGCCAAAGTAAAAGCTCTTTCTGCATTCTTGGAACAAAGTCAAACTCATTAATTATGCATGCTGGACTCCCTCAGGACTGCCATTTGTCCTGTGCCGGATCTCAGGGCGTCACTGGGAAGAGCAGGTAGTCTGGTTGTGGGAACTTCAAGATTCCATCCCTGCTTGTTGGAGATGATACGGTTCTGTTGGCTTCTTCAAGTGACTTTAAACATGCACTGAACCAGCCTGGATGAAATCCAAGGCAAGGGTTCTCAGTCTGATAAAGATGGAGTACAAGCTCAGGACCAGAGAAGTGTCTCTGCCTCAAGCAGAGGAGTTTATTGTTCTGTAATGCTGTTCACATGTAATGGTACATTGCAAAATGTACATTTAAATTTGGCTTATTATTATTATTACGAAATTATTCTGCTCATTTCTGTGAAACATTTTGTAGAGCTCTTCTTCCCATCCATTCTAAATTTCCACACTTGTGCCTTGCCACTAGCAAACATACAATGCTGACGGAAGATCGAAAAACCACAGTGGCCGTCCCTTGAAAGAATGCTGTCCACATGCAGTATGCAGTGGTACCTACTGTTGTCTATGTTCCCCTTACACAGCCATCTGGTTTCAGTTCAGACCCATCTGGATCTGTCTTCATCCCCGGCATCTCAGGAATACATTTTGTTGGGGGGGTGTTGAGGGGGGGGGCGGTGCCCACATCCGTTCATATAGACAAGTGTTTTCAATTATTCAATTTAAAATGTCTCTAAAACTCAAGTGATTGGTCTATTTTTTTAAGGTAACTTTGGTGGTTAAAAACCACTTTTAACAACCTGCATCAAAGCAAAATGGCACACCAGTACATTAAGGTGGTCGTCTGAGTTGCACCTTGATGACGGGCTGAGGCATGTCAGCACTCAGCTTTGTAAGTGGACTCACAGCTGCAGCAGCTGACTCTGAGGTCGCAACACATTCTTCCAGTGCTACCGCAAACATCCTCTGAGCATGCGAGAAGAATTTAAGGAGCTGAGAAGTGACGAGAACCATGGAGACAGCTTACCTTATTAAAAAAGAAGGATGATTCCACAGGCTCCCACACCAAAAGGAACAAATTGGCTTTATTTTTAGCGGAGTGCTGAATCAGAAAAACAGAAGACATTCTAGGTTTGGAGCCGTCTGTCAAATTCATTTGGAACCTTTGGCCTATTTCAGACAATGCGTTTCTGCTGTGTGAAATATCATTAGTCACCATTCCTTACTCAGAATTTTCTCATGCAATTTCCTTACCTTTGTGCAAATCAAAAAAATGAAAGGACAATCTGATGTAGTTCTAGAATGAAAATAGCATACAGCTAAACCTCAGGCCAGTGTGGATGCAACTTGGTCAGCCACATTTATGATTGCCCACTTTCTAGTTTCTTTTGCATTTACACTAACACACAGATAATGTCTTCTGGTATCTGAAACCCTTTTAAAATGACTTTTATGACTAAACCAGAAGGACTCTTCTTCAGGATGCCCGTGGGTCTGTCCTCATATAGTGGCAGCATTTCATATTGCTGTGACAAGGTCCATAAAGGAGCATTGATGCATTGTCTTACAGTAAATAAGTAGTGGCAGTTAATCCAAAGGAAATGTTGGCCCCCTTTTCTAATTTGCATGTTAATGCCATTGCTGATTTAATCTCTTATGAGCTGTATGGTGGTAGACCTCATATAAGTTTCCTAACAGGCATATAATCCCCATCAATCCTGCATTAGTGCTGCTGTACTTCCCAGCACCACATTCAAATGTTACTTTACTTCACATAAGGTCTCCGTCAGTGACAATAGTGCAGCTGAAGACCAAAAAAATAAAAAATAACATCCATTAATTTCCAGTAATTAGAACTACTGGACATGGTCTGCACCACAAAAAACACTAATCAAATATATTAGGGTTTAGATACTGATTTGAGAAATGTAAATATACACCTGAACGTGACAAAATTAGGGATGTCCCAATGAAAGAAAAACAAAAAAAACCCCAAAACATTAAGTTCCAGTCTTCTAAACATTACGAGGCTGCTCATAATGCCTGGACGCAGTGAGCCACATCATGTATAAAATGTACTGTACAGCACATGTCATGGTAAGGAAAACAGTCTCTCTGCCTTCGGGCATTTTAGTGCTATGCCAATTCTTCATTTTTATGTTAATGTCGTTTTATTAAATATTTCCACTGCTTCTTCCTCATTTCTATGTCGAGTTGAAATGAATTCAGTAAACAAAAATGGTATATCAGTGATAGACAGACCCTCTCCAACATACACCAATTGAATAGGATCTTGGATTAGCCTGAGTCGGTTTGGAGTCACTAACTAGAATACAGTAGTTAATAAAACTGCAGTGCAGAAAGGACTGCTCTGTTTTCTTTCTTGTTTCATTAACACAATACACTGTAAAGCTATTCAACATGTGGATTTCATGGATTTTCTTTGTGGATTTATTGTGAAGGTTGTTGTTGCCCATCTCTTGGTATATCTTTACATGTTATTTAGCTGATAGTATGAACCATAAATGAAAAGTTTAATCTTATCTAGGCTATTTGTCTGTATTAATGTTCAAGCGGTTTACATTTCAACCAGAACACCAAAGTGCTCCTCTGTTCCAGTAACACTTGTACAGTTTGTTCTCTACTGAATAAGTCTCATTATGAACCTTGTATGCAGAATTATCAGATTTATGGCTACAGCGTGTACTCTGTTGTTGAACTGATTCGCACTGCAAAGCAATGGATAAATGAAAAAAAAGAAACACAAAGTCAGCGCATGACTTTGGAAGTCATATAAATTCTTTGCGGACTTCTTAATGTGACTGGTGATTCAGGGGGTGTGCTTATGAGAAGAAATACCCACATAAGAATAAAAAACCAAAACAATTTAATTATCTTAATCTCCATGTTGATAAATATATTTAACACACATCTTTTCTTTTTCTTCTTTCTCTCCCTAATAACCAGAACAAAACTACTTGAAATCTTGAGGGTTGTTGTGATTTTGATTTATGGTGCTTAAGTCGCAGAGTATTTCTCAATGGTCTTGTGGTGTTCCTCACATCCATGCGTAATCCCTAATCAGGGTTATGTACATAGTACTCCATCAAGAGCTCCTCAACACTGCTCAGAGAATGTTGACTTGGTAATTGAATATGAGCATAGCTTGTGATGGGAACATAAGCCAGATGCCAGGATGTTTATGGCGCTGTTGCTTTGTGGGCAGGAGTACACACACATCCTCTCGACCAAATTTTTCCATGCACAATGTATCTTTATGATGAAAGCATCTAAAGTGTTCAAATAAAGTAATATGCATTGACATAAATTAATGAAATATTACATTTTTACAATTAAATTATTTACAATAAAAAAAGAATTATATTTCTGATTAGCCTGGACAATGTAAATCATTTTGTGTTTTTGATACAGTTCCTTAAGAGCAATATGATTTAATTAAAAAAAGTGCTTCTCCTAATAGAACAAGTGGTCTCCAAAAATGATCAAAGGCACTCAATAGAGTTGGTTATAAGCCTTCATTTTACATGGCATTATTACAACTACCAGTGGGTTGCAACCAACTGCTCTTCATCAGGGTCAGTATTCGCTGTGGATAACAGTCCACAGCGAATACAGCTTAATCTCAGGGATGAGTCATCCTGTACTAGTGTGTACGCTTAACGTTTTTAAATACAGGAATATTGTAAAAAAGAAAAACGTTTATACTCAATCGATCATGGACAACATCTGTCAAAGATTAGTTTCACGTTATCCAACATTTTATGAAAAAAGAGAAAAATCTTCTTCATGATTGTACAATCCAAAAGTTTTACCATTGCAGCTATCGTTATAGACAATCATCTTCTGATATCCCTCTCAGTGAATTCCAACACAACAGCTCGTGCTTGCACTATAGTTTTCCATTTCCATGTAGTGTGTGCCAGTGCATAACCTGTTGTTTTGTTTTATTTATCCAGAAGGCCTTTTGTGTTAAGCAATCCTATCTTTGAGTTTTCTCTTGGTACATCCAAAATAGAAACATCCACATAATGTATGAAGACAATCTGTAAACAATATGTCCAGTTGCAATAAGCAAATGGCTAATCTGATGCGTACATTGTTGTAGAAACATCACACTGACTGCATCTTCCACATGTTGAAACTAAAGTGTCAAAAAATAACAATGATTTGTAAATGACCTGATATGACAAATACAAATACATACCAACTACTGAGATTATTACAGTCATTTTTTTAAAAATCATTATTTTTATCTGTTTGTTTAAAAAGAGAAGTCAACAAAACACAGGAGACATTCCAAATTCTGCAAGAGATCATCAATTGTTGCATGTGGCTTCTGGTGACCTGCCAAAAGTTTAATGCAGCAAAATATTTCCTGTATGTAACAGTTCACTCTAACCAGACTACAGATTACGACAGAATATTGATGTCTTGATATTTGAATGAGACACAAATCAGATTGAGCCACTTTGAGTTTTCTACAAGCTTTCTAAACGCTGTCAACCCTGCCAACTGAAAATCACCAGTTAACATAAACCCAAGTTAACCTGAAACACAGGTACAACTTCACAGTATCAGCCACCATATCCAAATTAGGACTTGTTCATTTTTAACTTCTTACTCTTCTTGATTGTTCCAATAACTTAAATGAGCCAATAATTAGCAGGCAACATCTCAGGTGAGGAAGAATTTTGTTTTGCTGCTTCTTTCTCTTGGTGGTCTGTGGAAAAAATTACTTCTAAAAGAATTAAAGAATTTTGACTAGGAATGGAAACATACCCTTCATCCAGGAAAACCCTGCCTACTTGTGGCTATCATTTCTATTAGACAAGGGTTTTTTTTTAAAAAAAGCCTTTAAAATGGGCTGAAAATTCAAAATATGCTTTTCTTTTTCAAAATGTATGAAACTGAGTTGTTATTTGTACAGCCTGATGTCCTGATCACTTGATAATTGTGAGCATGTGATCAGAAGAATTAAAACACTTCAAACCTTGTACAAAGGTCCAAATAAACGGAATACATAACAACAGAAGAGCAACTTCGAGATATGCATCTGCATATCATCATCATTTCTGCAAAAAGTTGCTTTTACCTTTTTTTTTATGCAACTAAGATGCTTCAGCTCGGTTCAGGGTTTTTAATAGTCATTTAAGTGTGATTACATAACTTGCTCTGGATTATAGTACCCAAGAGAATTTAATAGCAATTTGGCTGGTAATAACAAAATAACAATTGTACACTCACTGGCAAAATGTCAGAAGCCATTTTTATTAACTGCGCCGATGAGCTGGTTCCACAGTGAAAGACTGAGCACTGACCTGTGTACCACTGTAAAGTTGAGCTTGAAGCACAAAAAAGGCCATAAGCCACGTTGTAAACCACATAATGCTACTTCCATTTTTAAACATAGAGGTACCCTATGACCTCTGCTGACAACTGCAGCAATAGAGGACAGAGACCACAATGAAATTTATAGCAAAAGTGTTGGGCATCCTCACAAGAACACAGCCTCCATGTCCCCTAGAGCCTCAGCAGGTTAGCTGATCTTCGTGAGTGAACACAGATGGGAGAGATGCCCAGCAGTGGAAAACAGGGAATCAACTAGTTTAATGAAAGCATCATGGTGCAGTGAAAAGCCAGACTAAGCCATCAGTGAGAATGCCCCGTGGGTTGGAAGATGGGCAGGCGTGCGTGTTGTGGGCTGGAGGGTTGCCTAAATCTAGGAGCTCTGTTGGTCCCCTGTGGCCTCATGGCAGTCTTCTCCCTCGCCATACAGTGAGCCGCATATTGGATGCTTAGTTAAGACTGGCAGTGGCTCAAGTTGGCTACTGTTGTATATTAATTGCCAATGCAAAGGACAAAGGGGATCATTTTTATTGTAACCACTTTTTGAAAGTAAAACTTAGGAGCTAGTAGTAAATTTGACCAAGAAGCATGAAAAGTACACATACCCATGAGTTGCATGTTATTTAATTCACACCTCTGTCCATATAGCATACCCTGCTATATGCATTTACTCTAAGAGGTCCAAAATACAAAATGAGCATTATATTCTGTTAAATACATCAAAAACCTGTGGACTTACTCTTCCACACCCTGCTCTACCACTTTACAGAGCAAGTGTTACATTGACTAATGACTTTGATAAAAAAATTTGTGCAAATAACCTGCCTGAAACATCTTTACATCTTGATTTGACTGTGCAATGCTAGAAGCTTCAAACCAGGATACAAATCTCTAAAATTTTACTGTTATGACTATTTTATGAACTGTTGTAACATTATTTGTCACTGTCCAAAGGAAAAGGTGAATTAAAAGAAAACTAATAGGTTACGTAGGGACCTGGGAATCCAGCCAGAGGAGCAGTAGAAAGGAAACAAGTTTATTGATGAATATGATGTTGGTGAGTTGAGGACTTGAGAGATGCAGCCTGATCTTGGTTGAAGAGGTGAACTGGGGTGATCCAGAGGGGAGGTTAAAAAAATAAAATAACAGGCAAATGGCCAAACACAGACAGGCAGATGGAAGGTACATTGAACTAGACAAAAGGTGAGGTTCAGTTGGTCCAAAATAAAACATGGGCCAGTGTCCAGAAATCCAAAGGGCAAGAGAAGTCTGACATGGCCAAAGCAAAAAGGGTAATCCAGGGACATAAACTGGTTGGCAACCTATGAAATCCAGACTTCACCTTGGCAGCACAGCAGTGGACAATCTGGCAGCAAAGGACACACTGGACAGAGTTTAAATAGTGCCGTGAACAGGTTAAGCAACGTAGCAATTAACAAACCCCAATTGGCTCAATCAAGTTGAAGATTGCTAACCCTACCTCAGTTTGCAGTTTGCATTATGGAATTTTAATATTTACGGAAACCTCTTGTTCAGCCACCATCAAACTAACCCACCACATTCTCCAGTGTTAAATCATCAACTTTTTCATACGGTTTACTAACTCCCATTCACTGTCGGAGATGGTTTTAAAAAATTAATAAATTGAACAAATAAAATGATCTCACATTTATTAGATTGGATCAACCAGCTTACCTTTCAATAGCTAACATAAAGTGTTTCATATTTCTTCAAGGTCCTATTGCACAATGCAACATATTAACTGCAGCTGTTTGACAGATATTTAGCTCTCTGACTTTGTTTCATGATTAATTTATTTCTGTCTTTTAATCACTCTTTTTTTCTTCAGAACACTTAAAACTTACTGGAATTGCACAACCATTATGTAACCAGTATATGCAAAAAATAGGTTGTCTTCAGAGTTTAATTCTTTGTTTATCATTTGAAAAGCACTATTTGAATTTCTCTTTGTAAACAGAAAAGCTCTATAGCAGCCTGTGGATTGACAAACTCTTTCTCTGAAAACACTGTATGTTAAAAATCATTTGGACACTTGAGTTTTTAAGACCTTATCAAGACTAAAAGGTATTGACTTGATCCCTGCAGTAGATTGCCATGAACAGCCATGTGACCTGGCCACATTTAGAGGCAGACGGTGCTTTTTCACTGTACCACTCTGTATGAGCTAAGTCAGATTTGCAATGGTTGATTTCTGTGGACACAATGGGGAGTTTTCTCTCT
This sequence comes from Craterocephalus amniculus, assembly GCA_036024015.1. Taxonomy (NCBI): domain Eukaryota; kingdom Metazoa; phylum Chordata; class Actinopteri; order Atheriniformes; family Atherinidae; genus Craterocephalus; species Craterocephalus amniculus. The sequence goes on from JAVQJG010099893.1 coordinate 7,677, forward strand.
CAGCCTATTCAGTGACAACTCTACTGACAGCGAGGCCATTTACAGCTTCCAAATATATCCTCCCACAGCTCTGTGCAACTGGCTAAGATGGTGAAGTTGCTGTGCATTTTCCACAGATCCATCAGGAACTGAATCAAACTGTGACAGCCGAGGAAGTGCAAACAAGCCAAAGCTGGGTCACAGCCTCTTCTCTTTGTCTGTGTTTGCAGCAGGGCGGATATTAACAACAAATGGGAGATAAAGCAGGTAAATTAAAAGGTGACACAAAGAGAGAGGATACATTCAGGGAAGACATGGTCAGCTATTTTTGTCTCATCACTCATTTCTGACCAAATAGTTAGTGATACGATATACTTCTAGGACTGGCATGGTAGTACATTTTTGCTCTATTTTAGAATCAGTTTGGAATTAGACTTAAATTAGCATGACACCATGTCATTTATCAGTTTTACCACAGAAGCTATAAACACATGAGTGCAACCTTAACTTACCTGAATTCGAGCAGAAACAAAAGAACAACATTCATTTTGGCAAGCTGTTTTGTGTGTTTTTATAACCAACCCCAAAGGGAAATCGTTAGCCATTAAATATTCCATTATGCTCACCAGCTAACTCTGCAATGTGGTGTAAGGCAGAAAATGTACCAGAGCTCCTTTTTAGAAACCATAGCTACTTACTTTAGCTAAGATCAGTAAGACTGGACCAAAACATTCGTTAGTAAAGAGAACTGCAGTGATGGTTCATAACTATTTGTGCATAGATTTCTTTCCTACTCTTTTACCATTACACAGAAAGTGTTTATAGTGTTTTTATGAGGCTGTAAAAATACTCATCTGTAAAGTGTATTTAATCAGTTCAATTACTATTGCTAGTTTTGAGTTTGAGTCTTCCAATCATTAGCACTGAACACACAAACATAGTAGGAAAGCCATTAATGGTATTTTGACAGACATCCTAAATTAAAACTCTGATATTTCAACAGTCCTGCGAAATGAATCGTTCATCCAACTAAATGGTAAAACCTTGACACATTTTGTAGTATCAGTATCAGCCTGCACATTACAAGGGAATCCAACTGACATGATGCCATAATCCAAGGCGAAAATCATTAATCAGGGCATTTATGGTTTTACTAATATGCTGAACCTTATATTGGGTGATAAACGGAGGGCAGGAAATTAAGAATGGAAAACACAGACAGATTCATCATCTTTCCCTTGCATGCCAATCCTTAAGGTCAGCTGATTCGGGTAATTTTTCACAGCATCTTTATTCCCTTTGGCCTATTTTGGAAAGTTTTGGACAAGTTATCTCCTCACTGTACACAGTTGCACTACAGATTTGTTTGTTATCCTGTGGCTTTTATGTGAGTCAAAGCTGAAGAAAATTAGTATTATTTGACAATTAATTTTCTGCAGCTCCTTGGTCACATGTGATTCAAGAACATTCAATCCTCTCAGTGAATGAGATGAATAAAACAAGACATCCTTTCATTTTCTCATTTTTTTTCACTTCTCTGAGGCATTCAGCTTTCAACTGCCCACCTGGAGCTGTGATTTGTTAACTGGTACCATCATAAAAACTTAAGTTTACTTGCATAACCCCAGTTCTCAGATTAGCATGAGTGAGATGTCTCTCTACAGCCCCATACAGACTTTCTCTGAAAAGTGGTAATTTTTCTATTTCTGTAATCCAATGATGCACAACAGTTCTTCGGATCTCCTTTTCTAAAATCAATAAGCAGGTGAACATCTTTCAGGACCCAGTTTTGTTATTTTAACAGGCTTTTTTAGTGTTGCAGACACATTCACCTACCTGCTTTAGTACCCACTCTCATTTGCATTTGGAGCATTCAGGCAGCACTGTGAGGACCACATTCTGACTGTACTCTTACTATTTCTCTGTACACCTTACAATACAAATCAGTCTTCTTGAATGACATCAGGTGGAGCAGGAGAGTGTCCACTGCTAATGTTAATGTTATTATCTTCGTGACAAAAATAAACACCAACATACTGCAATTTTCTTCTGCTATAAATAAACAATTTCTATAACATCATCATTTGGCAAAATCAAGAACTGGACCTGAAGTTATCATTTTTGCAACAAACTTTATTTGTGTACATAAACCCCCACCCCTCCCAAAAAAAAAAGACAAATCAACCAGAAAATAAGTTGAAAAGCGTAACACTAATGAGCAAACAAAACTGAGCATTGAAATGTGTAAATTTAACAAATTTATAAAATATTACAAAAAGATGACTATGTCTTAAAAATCACGAAGAGAAAAAATATTTAAACAGTTAAAAACACGAGTATCCTTAAAGATTACATGTACCTTCTCTGAGTGCAGGACGGTGCATCTGCAAGGAATGAATGAAAAAATAAATAAGTGTGTTGTACACACATATATTATGCTAGAGAAAAATATGCACGTCTAGTTGTGCGTGCGCCTGTTTGTTGGCACCGTTCGTATGG
>JAVQJG010099916.1:0-13014 GCA_036024015.1 Craterocephalus amniculus
CATTTGAGAGAACAACACAAGCATAAATTCAAGGAGTAGGATACAGTTTGAACAGGTGAAGACACCTGAAGACAGAGCAGGTGGAAATGGAAATGAGCTCTGTAAGTAAGGACAATCTCAGATGAAAAAGTCCAGCTTCCATCCTCAGACTGCTGGAAGACGTGGGAACAGGCAGGAGAGCTGCTGCATCCGAGCCGAGCTCCTCCACAGCTGAGTCTGCATCCATCACACACATCTCCCTCCTGCTCCCAGCAGCAGCGGGAAGGCTGTGGTGTGTGTGGGAGCAGAGCTGCGTACCTTCGGTGATGATGACGGTGTTCATGATGACGCCTGCAGCGTTGCTCCGAACCTCCTCGTCTTCGTCCTGCAGGAGCCCCACCAGCACCGGAAGGACCCGCCGCCCACAGACCTGCCGCTTCCCGTCCAATGGGACGCTGGAACGAGACGGCCGTCAGAAACCACATACACACACACACACACACACACACACACACACACACACACACACACACACACAGAAACACGCACCTGAGCTCCATCATGGCCGCCGCCGCCTCTCTGCGGATGCTCGGGGAGCTGTGGGACAGTTTGTGGCCCAGCAGCGAGACTCCGTCTGAGGCCAGAGCCGGCAGAGCGCTGAGCCTGGAGCAGCAGCTCAGGGTGGAGAGGAGCAGCTCCTCCTCCTCCTCATCCTCCTCCTCTCTCAGCTTCAGCATCAGTTTCGGGACCAGAGTGAGGAGAGCCTCTGCACCTGCAGGAGGACAGACGCTCCGGTGAGGAGACGCAGGTCTGCAGCGAGCAGACGCTGTGAGCCACCGTCCGGCCTCATCGGAGAAGGCAGGAGGCCGTTAGAGAGGACATGGATGGAAAACAGTGTCCGGGCACCAGGATGTTTTCTTCGTAGGACAAGAAACGGTGAGAAGAAAACAGGAGGATGTGTGGGCGGTGGCTCAGGGGGAAGGAGACGTGGTCTAAGAACTGCAGGTGACCGGTTTGAATCCCGCTCCCGCCCCAGTCAGACGCCCTCGTATCCACTGGAAAGACTCTACCTCCTTTCCTCCAGTGTCGGCATCACTGGTGGAGTCAGTGTGAGTCGCTTCGGATGAAGTCAGGGTGGGGAGGTGGAGCAGAGGTGTGAGCGGATTAGAAAAGTAAATAAAAGAACCCAAATCTCTTTTCCTTCACATTGTTCTCATTCATTTATCCGTTTGCTTGGTTATCTTGTGGATGTGGTGAGATCATTGAGCATCCAGGAGCACGAGGCTCCGGTGGGCCGGACCAGTAAAATCATATCATACGAACCAGAAAATAATCCAAACTTAGACATTATTATATTTTTACATTAACAAGATGTTTTCATATGAAACACTTCTTTTAGAAAACATCATCGACATCTAAAATTTCTGGAGAAATATTAGTGCTGATGGTTAATTTCGGACTGATCCTACTTCATTTAGGGGAATCTGTGATCGGCTGATCTTTATGTGAAATCTGATTTTAGGCTGTAGCTACAAAAAAGCAAAGATTGTGCATCTGTAATGCATGTGTGGCAAGGCTGAAATAAGTTATGTTCCATAAAATACATTTTACTGGCCAACCTTATTATTAATTAACGAGAACCCCACCTCATAGTTTGCATGCTTTCAATAGCATTGTTAATTGTTTTTCAATAAAATGAGTATTGAAGCATGCTGTCAAAAACAAATGGAATTGGCCAAAATCGGTAAATCAGGCTTCTCAAAGTTCTGTATCTGTCAGAAAAGTGCGATCTGTGCTTATATATCTGGTGTGTATAGATGCAGCCTGGCAGCAGGCTCAGGGGTGGAAAGTACCTGCAGGCAGCTGAGCGAGGCCGTTCAGAACCCGGAGGACGTTTTTCCTGCAGAAGGAGTCGTCCAGCAGCTCAGAGAGGGGAGGGAGGAGGGAGGAGGCGAGCAGGGCCCGTCTGCAGGAGGAGAATCACATCAAATCAAATTTATTTATTTAGCACTATAAAAACAACCAAAGAACAGAGTGCTTTACAGAAAAGGGAAATAAGATAGATAAAAAGATAAAATAAAAGTACACATGAATACACATGCACAATAAATCAATCAGATGGAGGTGAAGGTGGAGGAGAGCTGATGGAAGTTTCTGTTTGTCTGCAGAGGAAGATAAAGGAGACTAAAGCACAGATGTTCGGTAAGGTCTCCGAGCTGTCAGTCATCTGCAGCAGCTGCCAGAGGAAGCCAAGCTCTGACCATCTGCTGTGTCACAGCGCCCCCTGCTGGCCGGCGTGAGCCACAGCCAGGAGAAACACCTCAATGCGTCCGGAAACATCTTCTGGTCCCAGGAGTCAGCGAGATGAATCTAACAGGTCTGTGTGTGAAAACTCAGAGTTTCCCCAGAAACATCCCAGAACGCTGATGTCCAGAGGAAAATATAATATTTTTAAGAGTGAAATCCAAAGGAAGGGTTTGTCTGACTGAACTCATGGTTCCAGCATCTTCAGCTCTGAATTATTCCACTAACCCTTGTATAAAACAAATGCGTTACCAGAAGCCCAGGGCCCTCCCACCTGGGAACCGCAGTGAGGCGGTGATAAAGAGTGTAATGCTCCTTTAGGCTGCAGATCTACCTGCCGATGCTGTGGGCCGTCAGCAGCAGAAGCAGCTCGCAGGTTTTCCTTCTCACTGATGCATCTTCATCCTTTAACAAACCCTTCAGCTGCTCCAGGAAACCTGCAGGAAAGAGAAGAAGTCCCTGTAGGCTCTCTGGTGCCCTCATCCTAAACCACGTCACCATTTGGATGGAAAACAAAGAAATGATGAGCTTTAGGAAACGTTTACGCACAACAGCTCAATGATGTCTAATTAAGGCAATTTCCATCATTTCACTCCTTTTCATGGGGTCTTTGGCGAGTCCCACATGCTCCAATAACTTCACTGGATGCATGTTTGAAAATCTGAGGTTTTTCATGGACACAACCTTAATTCTGCTGCTCATCCCACAAATCCCCTCCAAATGTGTTTCCATGTAGAAGCAGACCAAAAACTTTCGTTACAACAAAGAGATAACTTCCCAACCTTCTATAGGACCTTTCTACAACATATAACAGGAAGTGATGCACTAACCCCTCCCAGAAACAGAGGTTACCATGGTTACTGACTCGCTGGCAGGTTCATCACCATAAACAGACCCTGAGGTTCTACCTGTGTCCTCCATCTGCATATAGTTGTCATAGCAACAGCATCCCAGGACGATTTTCAGACCTCAGACCAATGTCTCGGACAGATTCACACCATTTCCTGATGTCACCACACACAAATCACACATCGTACGCATGTGATGTCAGGCTGTCGCAGCTCTACAAACGGACCCACTGGGATGGAAGAATGAGGAGTTCTGTGACGCGCAGAGCCGGCTTTGCCATCACTCTGCTGCAGCAAGGCCTTCTGAACACGGGCGTTCAGCACGCTGCCTGCCGACTAACTAAATCATTCTTTATCATCATTACTGATTTCCTGGAAAATGATTTGCTTCATCCATCCACATCTTTGTCCGCCCTGCTAGCCGTAGTCCACACTTTCACATCCTTGTCCATTCCCTCAACATTTCCAGGTTTTATTTTAAATACATTGTTTTCATGAGTTAAAAAAGCTTGTGTGACTTCTTGTGGATGAAATTGAATCAAATCGTTTCATAGGCAGATTATATTGAGAGAAGGAGGTCGAAGATTCTGCCATATCTTTCAGAAAAGGGAGAAAATATATATCAGTAAAAACGTATATTTGATCCTTCATATGCAATAAAAATGTGTCGCTTCTACTTTGACTTCATCTGTGTGACATATTTGGTCATTTTCCAGCACATATCGGTTTATATTAGACTTATAAAAGGCTGGGATTTGATCAGATAATAATAATAAATAATAATAATTCACATTATAGATTCATAATGAAACCAGCTCTCATTTTCATTCTAAATAGGCTATTTCTAAATTTGGGTTTTCGGGAAATTCCCATATTTTCGGATGATATTGCGGTGAATATTCCTGCTGGCCTTCACACGTCGCGGCTTCAGTTTGATTCCCAAACTTCCAGCAGCAGCAGCCTGATCTGTCCGGGACTTACCTCCGGTAACGGTCTGGTAGAGCCGCTCCGGCTCGCGCATCAGGTCGCAGAGTGAGGCCAGAGCCGGCAGCCGGCGCTCGGCCCCCGGCTGCTGCAGCTCCGCGAACAGCTGCGGGACCGCCTGCCGCCCGAAGGCCACCGGAGCCCGGTTCAGGGCTGCCAGAAGAGCGGCCATCACGGATTTCAGTCTCAGTTTTATCTGCTGCCGTTGCCTGGCAACAACTGTAAACAGCCCTGCTGCGTTCAAAGCCTGAAAGGAAAGCGGAGATCAGCGCAGAGCCAGCTCGCTCCATCAGCTAAAAACAAAACAAAACAAGACAAAAAAGCGGTTTTATGTCCAGCATAGTTTGTCTCCTTACATCAGCTAGCATCGTTCTTGGCACCTGGTTAACTGGTTGAGGGCAGAGCCATCGGCCTCTGGTTGTGGGTTAAAACTTAAATCAGCAGATCAAACAACAAATTATCCATTTTCAGGACACTCAGGATCACTGTACACAACCAAATCAAAACAGGAAAGTTTTTAAAAAAAAAGAATTTAAAAAAGCGTAATTTGTAGTATAGGCAGGTTCAACGCATCTGATTTTGCTTGATGAAACTTGTAGCCTATTGACATGTTGAATAGGAGTTAGGAATAACAGATACCACAGAACATATCTATATTTGCTGTTAAAAGACCAGATTAATCACACATCTTCTTAACATTTTCTTGTGTAGTTTACATAAACAAGAACCAAAGGAGACAACACCTGGCTAAACATCTTTAAGTGTCCAAAAAAGAAACTGCCATCATTCAGAGTTCCAGCTGAGGTCTACTCCACCTTTCCTGTCGGTTGCTCCACATCATCTGTATCATTTGGTAATTAACCTCTGATTGGTCAGGGCTGGTAATATGATAAAATCCTGTCTTTGTGACATTTCTAATATGTGGAACAAAATTCAGCTCAGAGTCGAAAAGAACACCCAGATTTCTATCACACAGAGAAGGTTTGAAATTCTGCAGTTTGCGTGAAATGCTCTCTCTCTCTTCTCTTCAGGACCATTGATTAAAACCTTAAAATCCATGACTTTATATCTAGAACACAGTTTAAATCGGTGTTAACTGGCCGCTGGCCATCAGGCCAACACGTCGATGTAAAGCTGCAAATCAGCAGAATAGCTGTGAAATGCAATGCCATCTCCCCTGATGACTTCCCCAAGTGGCAGCATGTACAGATTAAAAAGTATTGCACCTGAAAATGATCCTTGGGGAACCCCACACTGCATTTAATTGATCCCTGATCATTTGTGTGTAGTTGACTGAGCTTTGGTTAAACTTGTGTCCTTTTACACAGGATCTCAGTCCTCAGGCCAGAGCAGCAGTGGTTCCAGTGCTGCACCTAGCTATGTCTCTAACCAGGGAGGGGCCCCTAGCTTTGCATCTGCACAGATCAGATCAGATTAGATCAGAAAACTTTATTATCCCCGTGAGGGGCAATATGTTGTGCAGCCAGAAATAACAATGACACCACATTCAATTAAAATAAAACAAACAATAACAATAAAAACACAGCAATCATTCAGGTTAATTGGTGAAGGTGAATAAATGAATTTTTTTGTCTATTTGTCCGGCACCGTGGCATTGCATACCAGCGACCCGAGGGTAACAGCCTGTATTCATGGGACAGGGGGTGGGTTGGCTCGAGCTTTCCTAATGACTCTTGTTTCTGTACAGGACAGAGGGCTCCTCGAAGCTGACCCCTGCTAACTTGCTGCATCTTTTAATGATGCTGTTTAATCTATTTTTATCCTTCAAAGTCAAATACCCAAACCAGCAGATAAAAGAGAAGGTTAAAACAGATTCAATAAAACAAGAATAAAACATCTTCATGTGGTGTCAACAATAAAATTTCTCAATTTCCGATAAAAATACCTGCGCTGGTGGGCCTTTGCACAGACAGCATCAGTGTTTGCCTCAAATGTTCATTTATTGTCAATGATGGGGCCCAGGTATTTTGACTGCTGTATAATTTCTACAGTACAGTGCTGCTGGAGGTCCTTATGGTGCTGCATCTATGCCTGCATTTCAGTCAGGTCCCAGCGTGTATCAGCCTGTCCTGGTTGCCCCAGTCATGAGCGGCTCTGGTTCCTCCTCTGGGTGTGCAGGGAGCTGGGGTTCCTGCTTGGGAGTGCTGGGCATCGGGTCTGTGCCCGGCTAGGAGCAGCATACATGACCAGCCATGTGTTGTATGAGCCTGCAGAATCCTGACTCTCTCTGGCTACCGAGCGGACTGTCCCTACCACCATCTTTGAGGGTCGACCAGCTGACACCAAGGCCATCGGTGACCTTTTCCCTCAAACCCCTTCTGGACCAACAACAACACCTCGGCTGCACTAGAAATTCTGTCCAGAAACGTTATGAACAGACTCTGTGACAAAGGACAACCATGGCGGAGTCAACCCTCACTGGGAACGATTCAGATGTATTGCCAGAAATGCGGACCAGAGTCCGATCATACAGAGACCAGCGAGCCCTTACCAAGGTGCCCGGCACCCCGTACTCCCAGAGCACCCCCCACAGGAATCCCCGGGGGATACAGTCGAATACCTTCTCCGAGTCCACAAAGCAGGTAGGCCGAACTCCTCCTACCACACTGCTCCTCCTAATTGCAGTAATGGCCAAAATTGAACACATGTCCTCTATCAGCACACAGTACACTGGCCATTTTTGGTACACCAAAAAACATTTACAGATTGGAAAAAACTGTTCTGTCACTATCCCTCCAACTGATCATGCACCCTGGCTACCTAACCAAAGGGATAACTCTTTGGCTGACTGGTTCATTTACATTAATTGCTTTTGAATCTTTTTGAGACTATTTACATATTTTTCATGATGTAGTTTGGGGATAGGGAGAGATGTGAGGGTGTGGGGTGGGTAGCTTCCATATACCATTGCACTTAGTTTGGTCAGGAGCGACAATGTGACTAGCTATGCACTGTCCTGTCAAGTAGTGTTGCTTTCTTCAATGAAAATGATGACAAAATATCTTTGGCAATGAACCTTGACGAAAACAAGGCAAAACGTAAATATGATCTTGTGAGTAAGAGTGATTCACAAAATAATAACTCTGCGAAAATGTATATTAATTTTTGTTGATAAAAACAAGATGACACAAAAAAATGCTGTAACGTTTAGCTGCTTTATTTCTCTTTTCTGTTTCTGTTGTGCGTTGCAATCGTCAGATGCAGTGGTGTGACTTCCTCCAAAGCATACCGTATCATTTGTTTTTTATCGTCTTGCTAACAGGACTGAATGGTAATTGTCAGTCATTCCCCCCACCAAGGTTTGAGATCGGGCTGCAGAGTGGAATTTTCTGACAAGGCCATGTGGCACATAGCCGTATAAACCCAAGGTGGAATAGGTCCAGAATAGGACCACATCCCTGCCCCTTCCACTGTGCACCCACGTGAATAAACTAACAACAGCAACATGGCAGATATCCACGATCTTCTAGTGCTCCTGCATCTTTTCAGGTTAATCAGTCTCAGAAAACAAAACTTCATCCTCATTCCGCGGGTATGTTGCCTGGAAAGATGTGTTCCAGTTTAATAAGGATGTGGGTGTAAACATGCTTTGTGTCACTCATTTTGCAGAGTCGCATAAACACAGTTTTTTTTTACCCAACAAAGGAAGAAAAAATGCAAATTTGGTCACAGCATTGTCATGTTACCTTGGCCTAATTCTCCTCAGAAGAGGCTGAATGAGCCTTGGGGCTCATTAGTGGCTTGGCATTCACCTACTTTGCCTATAACAAGAAACGGCTCTGCAGGAGGTCATGTAGCCAGTCCTGGCATTATTAGGAGAGAGGCAGGGTACATTCTGAACAAGCTTACAGTCCATACCAAGCCGGCATACCATACCAACACACATACCCACACTCTGCCTGGGGATTGAAGCAGCAACCTTCCTGCTGTGAGGCTGCGGTGCAAACCGCCACAACACAAGGCAGCCCTGACTTTTACTGTAATTTCAAGTAAAATGGGTCTTATGTACATTGTAATAAAGAGAGCTGCACAGAAAGGATCTGTGTATTAATATGTGATAGCAGGAAACATTCAACATGCAGTTCAAAATAGGCAGAATGCATAACTTATATTTACTAATATTATGAGTAGTTATAAGTTAATATAGTGACTATGAACTTGTTCACAAGGTTGCACAATGTATGCAGCCCATTAGTGGATGGATGAACACAGAAATGACACCATGAGTGTATTTGTGTGTGAGTATTTTTGTGCATATATGTTTGAAGTTGTATTCATTCGGTCTAATGAGTTTCTGTTCCTACATGAACACATCTGAGCAGCGCTCAGCGCTCAATTTTCAACATATTCACATCTCGTGTGCCACCAGCTCCATAAAATGTTTGGAATCATCCTTACAGAAACGGTGAATTATCGGATCGCATGTAATGCTGAGCAGCAGTGTGAACATGGCGTGTTCATCAAGCTTACTGTTAACACTTAAACTGTGTGCAAACCACATAGAACACATGGAGAAATTCATCTCTCTTAATCTGTGGGCTGCATACTGCTGTTTAAGTAATTCTTTATTCGAAGCTGGAGAACAAAAACAGGGGAGGATCTCTTCTTACGTATCAAAAACTGATGATATTCTGTCATATCTGGTTCTTGCTTATGTCACCATTGGACATCTAACACATGAAGTCACTCTATGTATAGGCCTACTAACCGATGACTTAGTTATGTCTTAGTTATGTCTTGTTCTTGCTTAGCTATCCCTGTGCACGGGGATGAAGGATACAGACAATATCTTACACTGCTGTTGCGAGGTCTTGTTTCTGTTAAAGGCGCTCCAGGTCAAGTTCACATGGGGATGATTAGCAAACACTGCTGCTCACTGCTGCCGCCCCACTGCCGCCCTTTTGGTGTTCTCAAGAACACATGGGAAGAACAACCTCATGAATCTATAACTTGATCTACACCTCTCACCTTTTTCATCCATATCCAGCAACCAGCTTCAGTCAGCCAACAGCTTTACTCCCACGTGTTTCTTAGGAACACCAAAAGCTGTTGTGTAGATGATTACACAACAAGCAGCTGTGTCTGCAGAGATAAGACAAACCCACTTTTCTATATCATATAGCTACACTTTCCAAAATAATTTATAGGAACACTTTTTTATCTATGTATTTCATCAAGACAGGTAAACTTATGGGATACTGATCAGGGTGAGTAAGTTAAAGAGGTGTTTATAATCACTTTTAGCTCATTTGGTGTAAATTAAATTAGCAACATGACTAGAGGTGTTCTAGAGGGGTAACATGGAAACAACACCCAAAGAGAAATGGCTTTACAGGTGAAGGCCTGTGACATTAATTTTTTCCTCCTCATGTCAGACTGTTTTTCAATAGGTTTGGATTTGGTAAGAGTCAGTGTCTCTACTGGTAGCATGTAGTGATGCCTGGACCCTATGCAGGCAGTCCAGGTCCTACAGGATGGTACATCAATACGTGCCAATGCCATGAGGATTTGCTGTGTCTCCCAGCACGCTCTCGAGATCAAGTGGTTTGAAAATCGGTGTAAAATTGAGAAGTAATGGTTATTTAAAAACTACATGTCTGTTTAAATCAATGTTAAAAGTGAGCAAAGCTGCCTCTCATAAAATGGCCACCCGATGTGGACGTTCGCCTCCATTGGCCAGCAGAAACTCCTGACTCAGAACTCTACAGGCTGTTGGATCCATTTAATTTGAATCCGGTGTGTTGAGGCAGGGACAGATTGAAAACCTGCAGGACAGAGGCCCTGGAGGACTGACTTTGAATACCTGTGATGTAAGACCTGAACACCTGCTGTCCGCGTTGTCGCTACCCTCGCAGATTTCCGATTACTTCTGATTGCTCTCATACTCAGGGGCTGTCACAACTTCTACACTCTGTGGAGACGCCGTAACCGCACAACTGCTCCAAAATGCACAGCTTTTACACAACAGCATTGCTCTGTTTTACCATCAACAAGCTGAAACTATTGAACAGCGTTTGCCAGTTAGCACAGTACGCACCTCTCTGTGCACGCGCCACATCTTGTTCTTGTGTTGAAGCGTTGCTCTGTGATCATTACAGCGCCACCTGCAGCTTTGCTGTAAGTACTACAGCAGTTTCATGGGGATGGCAAAGCCCGAGTCTGATTATTCACCAGCGTCTTCACACCAGAACCGGCTTCGGCGCCGTGGTGACGTGGCCTCAGTAAGGCCCTGGGAGCCTGACCAAGTGTCCATATATGAAAAGTAAGGAGTAAGAAGGTGTTGGAAACGAGAAGAAGGCTGCACCGGAGCGACCAGATCAACCTACATTTCTTTAAAAATGAGTGAATGATAGAGGGGATTCAGTCTGGAGACCAACCACCTGAACTGACCCACTTCTTACTGTTACTGGGAGAGGAATACTGAACCCGCACATTTTGTCAACCTGTAATAAAAGCAAATAGGCAGTTTCTCTTTATGGACAGCCTTTGATTCAATTTTCAAGAAATTGTATTAATGTCATGTTAAGTTTCTTTCGTCATCAGACATTTCATTCTCACGCCTACCAGACATTTTTTTCAACAGTCAGTCATTCAAGTCATGTTGAAACACATCAGGTAGGTGTAAGGATGAAATGTCCTTCCTCCACATTCTCACCTCGCCATATACCAACATCTTGGAAGCTCTATATTATTCAATGAGAACCCTGTGTCATCACATAATGCCGATAGGGGAGTTTCTCATGTGACACAGACAGTGCCTGACCAAGCGTCCATAAAGTACAAGTTAACAAGTAAACTGCAGTAACGTGTCATTTCCTGTTGAACCTGTGAAACTTAGATGCAGAGTGGAGAAGAACAGACAGCACCGGCAGGAACGATCATGGTCCCAATTAACGTGTAGCAACCTAGAATGTGCAAATGTTGGCAGGTGCAAACACGTTGGATACTATATTTAAATGAGGAGTTGAGTGGGTGATTTACAGCGTGGCGAGTCTGTGGGACGAATGAAACAGACCTGTTGGAGATATTAGTGTAAGGAAGAAAAATAGGAAAATGATCAAAATAAATGATAAATATTACATGAAAGGTATTCCTGCAGGGCCTAAAAGCTGCTTGTTATGAGGACATGGATAACGAGTTGTTTACTCTGTTGGTCTGATACCCATCAGGAAACACGTTTCCTGTGACCCTGCAGTGAGGCGGGGCACCTGGGCCATGGAAGTGCTGTATCTGGAATAACGAAGGTCATTCATGGCCCAGTGTGACATATTAAGGGTGAGGTACGTGGGTGTTTTGTATGTGTATTCAGCCTTTAGTAACAGCACTATGAAATGAAAATGAATGAAATGAAATGAATGAAAAATATTGATCCCACAGGGAAATTCAGTATTGTAGCTCTGGTTCTTCTGGCAGCTGGAAGGAAGGATCTTCAGTGAGAGGCTTGTTCAGGTCCGATATAGGAAGCTAGCAGTTCCATGTCTCTTATGTAGATCTTCTCTTTAACAGTGACATGACCAGGATGACACCAACGCTGGTAAACAGGTGAAGCACATAATGCTGCACTCTGTATTATTTCTGAGACCTGTGTGGCTGCCCGATCTTTATCTCTGCAAGATCTGTATGTGTGTGGACTGCGCATGCGCATCGTGTCCGTCATCTTGGACACGGAAATACGGCAACGCCAACTATTCAGATCTGTTTGGTAAACACATTTTCACTTCTTCCCGTTACTTGTTCTCATTTTCACTGTCCCGGTTGCAGAAGCACGTTTTATCCTCCTCCTCCTGTTTGATGAAAAAAAAAAATCAACTGCCTCTCAGAACATTTCTCTTATCAGACAGATAGATGAGACGAGGAGCCACGCCACCGTGATCTAATGAGATCCTGAAGCCGCGTAACACTTCCCCGCAAGAAGCAGCAACCACAGGCGGCCAGCAGATGGAGCTCTTTTAAATGGGAAACGTGTCGACACAGTTACACTTTTTAAAGAAATGTAGTAAAGCCTGAGTTCCTGATCATTCCAGGAAGACGTAAATGTGTTTACCGAACACTTTGGACTAGTTGTTGTCGCCGTATTTATGTGTCCAAGATGGCGAACGTGATGAGCATGCACAGTCCACACACACAGATCTTGCAGAGATAGAGATCTGGCAGCCACAACCTGCTTAGCACCTGGAGCTCGTCCACCTTGCTAGCTAGCAATCTCACGTTCCCCGTCACAACAGTTGGAAGAAACGGTTTAAATCTCCATTGTTTTCCTCTCTGCTGCACTCCTGCTCTGCATCATTTTTTTTTCTTTTCAACTCCTTCAGGATTTGAAGCGTTATTTCACTGAAAATCTTTAGTTTGGAGAGTTTTATCAGTTGATCCCAGTGTTAAACCAGTCTTGTTGCCATGGGGACACAGCATAACAAGTCTTGAAACAGCAAAAAAATATGCAGAAAATCTAACATGTAGCACTGCCTTTTGACCAGCATGAAAAATCCAACTGGGCAAACCAAAAATGAAGCCGATGTCTCAAAAAAAGACGGATACAATACAAAAATTACGAGAGCTACAACAGAGCCACTACAAATTTGCTGCCACCTAGCAGCGCGGATTACAGAATCATAATCAGTAGCTTTCACTGCCACAAGGTCTGTCCCTCTGCTCCGGCTGATTTATTAGCTGTATTAATTTGGGAAAACCTGCACATGAACATCAATATAAAGATTAAATATACTCTTAACTTATCGAAGAGTTTCTCATGTGTAAAAGCTCCATTTCAAATAGCTGATACTGCAGTTCAGTGTTTTTTGTAGAGAAAAGCCAACATGCTGCATATATACATATATATACATATATATATATATATATATATATATATATATATGTATAT
>JAVQJG010099920.1:0-30921 GCA_036024015.1 Craterocephalus amniculus
ATAACAGACGCAGTTCCATGTTTGCGGCTTTGATAGATAAGCTTGGGCCGATTTTAGCGGAGCAAAGCCGTCTGCACCTGTTTTAGTACACGCAAAGCGTTAATAAATCGAGGCCTTAGTCATTTACATTTAGAGTGCATACTGAAGATAAAGAAATACAGGCTCAAAATGGAGCCGCCTGGGACACGTGGAAAAAGCTGAAGTTCTGCCGGTTGATTAAATTTGCAAGCCAAAATTGAGACAGTGAAATAAAAAAAGATAGTGGAGTTGGTATCAGACAAGCATCTCATCATAACTTTAGAAAAAGCTGCTATTGTTGGTCAGGTGTCTCAGCCTGTGGGGGCCCGAGGGGCTAAAAATAGGCTAGCTCTAATCAGTAGCACAGTTGACTCATCATTAACTTGACATTCTTGCTCTTTTGCTGATGAGAATGGCAGTTTATAAAACCCTGTGTGTTTAGGGTATCATGTACTCTGGCATGCTGTAGACATTTTTTGCAAGTTCGGCTGAGGAAACACTTGTGCTGTGAGTTTAATGTTTTCCCCGAGGTGTCTCATCAGCACTGCTGGGTACGCAAAGACTCCTAAATCCTGAGAGAATGCAGCCGCTCTTCTGCAGTCCTGATTATCATAAATCTCAAGCTAAGGTGTGGTGGTGATATAGTAAGCCATTAGAGATATGAAAAATACATTCATTAGCTTCCTCAAAGCTCCCCCACTACAAGCTGTTACTCTTCAGAGGAAAGGGTGTGGATAGCTTTGTTGTTGCCAATAAAGGAGGGGGGGGGGACTTTAGAGGGTTTAATGTGAAAAATATGACATGGACATGTTGCTTTGGCTACTGCAGGCTAGGATACAGGAAGAAAATTGTTGTTGAAGATCTTATGGAAATCTGAATGGCTCTGTGTGCATTATGCCACTGTATGAATGTTATGTGAGAAAGTGATTTTTAAATTAGGAACTTATACAAATATATTCATTATGCAGGTGGGCAAAACTGTCATGACAGTTTAAAGATGCTCTTCAACAATTACAAACAAACTGGAGCTGTATTTTTCAAGAAGGCTCAACATCAGCAGAAACGATTCAGTCAGATGTGGTGGGAAGTTGCACCGTGCAAATGGAAACACTGAGCAATATAAAATAAGGGCATTGGAGAATGGAGGGTCGGCAATTACTGTACGTCATCTCTGACAGCTCACTGCTAACAATTTTCATTTTTAAGTCCAACTTAGCTAAAATTGGAATCTGACTTGCACAATCTTCTTGCAGGGCTGCAGAGAGCCATTTATTTGGCTTTATGACCATTTAGAAGAAAGTCTGACAGGGCGAAAGCTGGTGCAACTCAGAGTGGGGACCCTTGTCAGTGTCACCTGTATCCAATAAAGGTGCAGTCTCTGGCTGTCAAAAGGCAAGCAAATACAGGAGCGTCTTAAAAGTGCCAAAAACAGTGATGTCCAATAGAAGGTGGCTCCATTTGCCTCCATTTGAGTTTAAATTAAATGGAAATTGAATTACAAATACTTTGTCGGAGGGGAAATTGTAAAATTAAATTTCCAAATACTGGAGATTTTAAACATCAAATCAGGCTTTTTTCCCGCAGCTTACCTTCTTACCTGTACTGTTCTCTCTCCAGACAGTGAAAGTTACTCCTAGTTAACTCTTGTCTTATCTACTACTTCTCTTCTATCCTCTTGTTTTCCTTTGATGAAGTATGGTGACTGTTTAAATAGGCCTGTATTGATATTGTATTTATATACCGTTGCTAACATTTGACACAGTGCATAAAGTGAAACTCTATGCAAGAAAAATGTTTTAAATTGACATAATGTCCTGAAGTGTGAACTGTGGTTTTTCAGCCTAATAGAGATCTGCAGAAGAGGCTGAATTCACTGTGATTCAGAGCTGCTTGCTAAATTCATGCATCAAATTAAAGGTCCAGTATGTTGCGTGTCATGACATCTGGTGACACAAATTGAATCCAACTAAATACCCAAAAGCTGTCTAGAACAGAATGATGATTACTTAACAAGTTCTCCAATCAAAATACAAAATACTGTTTTTTTTTTTACAGTTTTGTTTTTGTAACATCATCCCTACAAGCAGCAGAACTGAAATATGAGTGGTATGACGGTTTCTTTGGAGCAAACATGATCAATTATTTCTTCAAAGGACAATTAATTAATCATTCCATCATGAAGATCAAATGTCTACAATCACTTGCAGACAAGAACATGGTTAAGCTGTGAAAGGATATGATTACATTAAGGAATTTAAACTATGACTTAAGAATTAATATCATGCCCCTGCTATACCTATTTAGAAACAAGTCCGCCAAATCATGGCCGACCTGATAAACCTGGTACACATATCTAGACTCAACAAAAAAAAGAAAAACTGACTGTAATATAAAGAATGAGCTGTAAGCTGCCAATGTTGAAACACAGTTGAAACCATTGCCAGAAAGCACTTATAGAACTTAAGTGAAAGGCTTTAGTAGATTGCTATCTGGCTGCACTTCAGTCCAAATGGTGCAGCTTGTCCCAGAAGGGGAGCCACATTGCTGAACCAGTGATTTTGCAATCTGTTGCAGCACACATATTCCACATGTAGAAGAATTGTCCCAAAGCTGCAACAATTACAATTACTAAAACACTTTTCACTCCCTGATTGGGATTAGATTGTAAAATTATTTGGTTGGGGTTGAGATCATGGTAAGTTCTTTCTTTGTACTATAAGCCCCAACCTTAATGGATGCCATTAAAACACTTCACATGTAATCACTCTCATGACGACTAATGGATACATTATTTTCGCAATTCTAAGTCACTATCACCATCATAAAAAAATAACCCACTGGATTTACATAAAAAACATAAATGAATAAATAGGTTAAAAGTTTTGGGAGAAAAAGAAAAAAGTTTTATTGCAGGGGCCCTATCCTTAACGGATGTCAGTTTGCATTTTCTCATCTGTTTTCTATATTACAGGACACTTATTAGATCAGTCTTGCAGACGGTTGTCAAATGATAGTATCTGGAATTTGTCAGCTCCATTTGATAATTTGAAAAGTGTGCAGAAGATTAGCTCAGGCATAGAGGAAAACTGAAAAGACATATTTGCTTTTAAAAGGTCTTTCTCACCTCATTTATGGAACATGATTTAATTATTTGCAGTTGGAAATCTGAGTGTCATGCATTTCTAATTTGATGGATTTTAGAGCTTTAATAACTATTGAAAAAAGAGTCATAAAATGTGATCCAATAATTTTAGAAGGTGTGGAGTACATGCACACATCTACAAAATACCATGTACTCTAGTTTCTGAGGCAAATAATTTCAAGCATAAAGGCAATGGTATAATGATTTAATTAAATTCATAGTGTTCACTACAACTGGAAGCTACAGTATGTTGTTTGAAGTGACTTTTTTCAAAGACAAATGACTTAGAATGAAATATATATATATATATATATATATATATATATATATATATATTTATATATTTTTTAAATTTATATTCATGTATACAGTACAGTGTATACAACACATAACCACACACTATTATTCTAAGTCATTTAATAAGAGTGCCATCTTTCTCTCTCTATTTATTTAATCACAGTCTTTCTCACAACTTTGGATGTCTTTGAAAGCATAAAACCAATCACTTTTTACAATCCCCACAACAAGGCCTTGGCAGTCTTTGGTACAGATCAATCTCTGAGGCTCGGGCAGTAGAAAGTTAATCTGGAAGAGGGGCTTGTTCTCCTATGCCCCGTTGTGCATGTCTGTGACTCTAAGATCTCACTTCACCTGTCCTGACAGATGTAAATGCTAACTTGCTGAATGGCCCTCCAAGGGCCCATCGGCTGTCATCTTTTCATCATTTGTCAACCCTGTTAAAATTCTGAAACTAAAACCTGAAACAGAGCACTGTAAGTGACTGCTAATGTCATGGATTTTAACTTTTATAATTCAGGTGTTTGGCTGGTAAATAGTATGTGCTGTGAAGCTCAAAGAACATGCACATGATTAGATTTATTGAAGGTATCCAAGGCTTTTTAACCCTAACCCTAAGCCATTATTTGTCCACCACTTGTTCATATTTTGTGATGGTAGCTACATGTGTAGTCACGGCTACCCTGGAGCACACTGATGGAAACACCAATCCAACCACCACCAAACATTCTTACTGTACACCAGCAATGCCAATACTGGAGGCAAGGAAGGTGAAGTGTCTTCCCAAGGACAAAACATATTGACTGTGGCAGCAGGATTCCAACTGCCAACCTTTTGGTCGTAGGACAAGCTGCTAACCTGAGCCCCTGCCTCCACAGAGCAATGGTATACAGTGCTGTATATAAATGTTCAAATGTTTCTGAGGTACTAAAAGGTTTTCAGTGCAGGAAACATGGGCATTGTGGTGTAG
Source organism: Craterocephalus amniculus (assembly GCA_036024015.1). Taxonomy (NCBI): domain Eukaryota; kingdom Metazoa; phylum Chordata; class Actinopteri; order Atheriniformes; family Atherinidae; genus Craterocephalus; species Craterocephalus amniculus. Next base: position 4,428 of record JAVQJG010099920.1, read on the forward strand.
AGATTTATATTTTTTTCTGTTTTTTTCCATACACTCCATAATAACAGAGCAAAATTATTAGCATTTTCTTAATTTTGGTCCAAACCCTTTATTACCTGTATGCCAAGGTGTAACTGGCATATGTGTATGCCCATCTGTCTGTACTACTACTACCGTCATTTAGCAGACGCTTTTATCCAAAGCGACGTACATTTGAGAGAACAAATGTCAGTCTGTCTATCTGTCTGTCTGTTAGCAACATAACTCAGCAACTTAACTCATGTATTAAAGGACAGATTTTAATAACATTTTTAGAAATTTCTTTAAACACTAGAACCACTAACATTCCAATACCCCATAGAAGAACCAGAGAGGATCTTTTTTTTTTTTAAATGATGATGATGGTGAATTTCCTCACCCCCCTCACAATCTTTTTGATCATGCAACAAATGCAGCTTCCACAACTAAATAATTGATAAGCATTTTGGAATTACTTTGGACATGTAGTTACAATAAAACAAATGGATAGAAATGGGAAGAATTGGAATAAAAGAACAACTGATTAAATTTTGGAGGCGATATGAATCACTAGAATTTGTTAAAGGATTCTTTACTATTAAGAGATAGGGCTAATTTTGCTATTACAGCTTCTAAATCAATAGATAGATGTTGCTTGGTAGAACTTATAATCTGACAATGTTTGATCTGGATCATGTTAATATTCTGGACCTTGGGATCAGAATGATTGAAATGTAGGAGGTACTGGGTGGGCTTTCAAAAGAGTTGAAGCAAGGCATCTGGACTTACAGAGTTTTATTGAAGACGTTTCACTGCTTATCCAAGCAGCTTGATCAATTCTAAAGTAGTTTAACGAGGAAAAATACTTATGTGGTACAGTTCCCCTGTGGGAGGGACAAGATCTAAGAGTCCTAGGATACTTAACGATACTTAACTCTATCCACACCTAATCGCATTCATGCATTGTGAAGCATTTTCCATCCAGTAAAGCGTGCAGACAACTTTCTTGGTAGCACTGACCGGTGATCACATTACGATAAACTGCTCTTCGATGTGCGGACGCAATAACTCCGACAGAGTCACGGTCTGACCCAAAACCGGCTTTGAACATTCCTCCGAGGTGGACTGGTTAGGTGGCGTACTATAACCGTCCTTAACACCATTCTTCGCCTGTGGTCTTCTACACATAGCAGTATTGAACTTGTAAAAACAAGCAAGCAAAAAGTGCCTGGACAATAGACAAGGCTAGCTGTTTCAGAGTGTAAACACAGGTCGCACATGTGGGGTCAGGGCATTTTGGTCGCGAACAGTGACATTTTGGATCATAAAACTCTGGTTATTAATGTCCACACGCTAACACTTAAAACGGAGAATTCACAAATCTTCACTTTGGCCAGAGGTTTTTTAAATAATCGTTTTTGAATCTGTAAATCTGTGTTTACGTCTGGATGACAGGCCATATCGTAGAAAAATATCTTTGTTTTTTGAGATATCCTGCTACATGTGGACAAAACCTGAATGGGGTGCTGTGCAGGAGCTGGCTAATGACCCATCGTTATTGCTGTGATCAAGTGATCTGGAGTGAAACTTCCTGGGGATGGAGGGTAGAACAGAGTTGCAGGTAGCTGAAAACTGGTGTCTAAGACAACCCTGTTCCGGGAAGGTTTTTCAAACTTAACATGGCTTCCGTGACTACCCTTTCATACGACCTGTCCTCTCTGTCCAAAATAAGGACATTATTGTCCTGAAAGGAGTGTCCCTTTTCAGCAAGGTGCAGACCAACAGCTGAAATAAAGGCATGGAGTCTTTTTTATGGATAATACTATATGTTTCATTCTCCAAAAAAAGCTTTATTTAAAGCCACTAAAACACAGCAGAAAAACAAAACATCCTCTACAATGGTATGATGACAAATGTTAGAGTATGTAGTAATTATCATTATAACAGATGTCTGAAAAACAATAAACTGAAATGCTGAACTATATGTTTTCCGTTGAGGATAACCACCACTTTAGGTGACTTTGTGTTTAAATGACTTTGTTGTGAGTGGGTAGAACAAGGCTATACAGAGGCTAATAAACAGGATGGATCCCTGTAACCTGAGTCAATACAGAGTCAACAAGTCTGGGTTGTGGCAGGTTTATTGAGTCCAATCATTCAAACAAATGAATCCTTAGCTTGTGTGCACACTGACAAGGAATAACAGTAGAGAAATGCAACATAAATAATCCAAACGAGAGGATAAGTAAAGTTCAAAATCAACAACTACTACAAAGCAAAAGTGTAAAGAGCCAAATTCTCTGCTTGCATGCATCCATCTGTCCATACAGTCCATGCTGAAAAACAAACAAACCATCCAACCAGATTGGGTTTGAAAAGCTGCTTCTGAACAGACTATAAAACTAAAGACTAAAGACTAAGGGTGTTTGATCATTAAGCAAGCAGCCTACCAACTCAAACACCTCTAACCAAATATCAAATATGGGAGTGGAGATTTTGGTTTATTTTTTTCCTATCACTGCATGGACAAGCTGCAGTTGATGCCTTGATCCCAAAGTCCCCCAAATGTCCTCTAAGTTTACTGTGTGGGATCCCTACAGTAGGTACCACCCGCTAGCTTCGGTGGTTTAGGGATATGATTAGGATGCCTCCTGGAAACCTCCCTTTGGAGGTTCTCCGGGTATATCTTACTGTGAAGAGATCTCGGGGGAGATCCAGGACTTACTGGTGGGATTACATATTCCTTTGGTCTGAAAGCACCTTGGACTCTCCCATGAGGAGCTACAATGTGTGATGAGAGAGAGCAATGCCTGCTCCCTCATCTCCAATGTTACCTGAGACCCAGCCTCAGATAAATGTTGGAAAATGGATGAATGGGTAAAGCTTGGCTGAAACAGATTGAGAGGTTTGACATCTATGATCTCTATGAAATATAATTGTTTTATCAGTTATTACTTTGGAGGGAGGTAGCAGGATGTTTTTTTAACTTAACAGACCTGCACACCAGAATACAGTTTCTGTCTAAGGATGCAACAATCCCTGCTATTCCATTAAAGCGAGGCTCATCAAACATTTGGTGCTGACATTTACAATCAGCAATAATTATTATTGTTGCAAAGAAGATTGGCCTGTGTTGCAGGAACACAGGAGAATTGTCTCATTTAAACAGAGGTTGTTGGAAAGCAGGTTCAGGGAGACTATGTGAATTAAGCAAATGGGGTAACAGCATTAAGAGAATAAAACAAAATACTGGGACTAAAGGGCAGAGGGCTGTTAACCTAAAATACAAACGATAGAAATGTTGTAATTGGGATTAAAAACAACCCTCCCTTCAAATTGAAGAAGGTCTAACGTATGAATACCACATAACTAATTTCAAGGTACTGCTCAAAAATCTTGTTTCCTCCTTCACCCCATTTAACCCCGCTGAGCTACTCTTAGTTAGGATGGATTGATGGGCCGCTTTCATCCACTTTTCCACAAAGCTCCTACTTTTGGGACAACCTTTTCATTACGGATTACACATGAGGAAATACACAGAGAAGGTTTTTTCTTGAAGACTTAGGCTTCCTCACATTTTTGTATCCATATTATTTTTCTCCTCCTCTTTCTTGACACCTGTAAATTGATTTTGGTACATTAGTATTTTGGGGATTTTTCAAATCCTGAGATTCATCTAGAGGAAAGAAGGAAGCAAAGAGGACCTGCTGAGTGAAAATGAGTAAGGATGCACAGCTAAAGACTTTCTGCTATTTATTCTAAACAATGACATGCCATGTAAATGGAATTTAAAGTATATGAGGTAGAACACTTCTGCTATTTCCACGGGGCTTTTAAAACCGTGATTGAAATAGCAATGAATGGATGCTCCACACAAAAGACTGTATTATGAATGATGAAGTGATGTCCTTTACTGTTCTACTGGGCACCACTTTCAGATCTACTTGATCTATCAATAACAACCTTTTCTTGCTGCCAGCATAGAAACTGGTAAGAAGTGATGGTGAAGGAGTTGTCTCTTTGATTAAGGACAAAATATGTGTTAGCATGATGAGGCAGCAGCTTAAACCAGGAAAAATCCTTCAGAGAAACTAAGACTTATTGCATTATTTATCTTTGGTAAAATTTGCCACATTGCAAAACATGAAGTAAACTATCTTGTTTTAAACCAAAAACTGCACTTTAAATGGTTGTGTTTGTACATTCATTCAACATAATTGGTTTGTCTTTATGGAGTTGCATACCTGATACATAATGATGAATATTTAGACTTGGTTATCTACCAAATAAACTCTACACCTTGCAGTCATCGAGTCACCCGTGAGCTCCTCTGCATAACAAGTATTCTCAAGTCAGTTGTGAGTGTTTTTGTCCAACAGCTGAAGCTTGGATAAAACATGATCATGCAACAGGATTAAAATCCCAAACACACCAGGAAGTGAACAACAGAACTTATTTGTAGATCCAGTCAAAGTCTAGAACATAACCAGATGGAAATGCTGAATAACATGTTATTGTGAGAACTAAAAACTGAACCCTGCAAACAGGTAAGCAAATGGGATAATGACGTAAATAATAAAGTGAAACTCACAAAGTGATGAAAACAGGAGTACAAAATATGGCTGACAGTTCCAAGATAAAAAAAAGTAAATAAAGTTCACAGAGGAAAGAAATCCAAGGCTAAAGAACACAGGAGAGCAAGCAGGCTGCAAAATAACACAAGTGACATCTATAAAATAATTAGATCTGAATAAAACAGTGGCAAGGGAAGTAAAAAAGAACAATGACAGGATATAAAACATCAATCATCTCTCTGTATATGTAATTATAAAGTTTTGGCAAATCCTCATTAGATGACTTATCAAAAAGTTTTTACTGGGCAAGATGCAGGGCAAACCAGTCCATCATAGGTCCAAAACACAGACAAACAAGAAAAACAGCCAAGCTAAGTTTCAAACTAGGAACCTTCTTGCTGTGCATTTGAAATTGTGAATGCCAAATTATTGAAAGACACATCCATGGGATAGTAATTGCTTCTCTGTTATGCACACACACTCACACAGTAGGAGAGCACCATCTATTTAGGATGACTGTTGAGAGTTGACCTGTATCTCAACAGTCAATAAGTGATGCTGAGCAAAAACAGCATACAGGATTTTGTCCTTGATTTGGCCATATATCTTTCCCCCTTAAGAAACAGCCTTTCAGCAAAGTGGATGTCTGCTTAATTCATTCATTTAACAAAGTCTAAATCACAGCTATCCTGGAGTGCAATTTGCTATTTTTCTCAAGTGAAACAGACCCAACGATCAAATCTAACATCTAAAGGAAGTGTTTTGTGATAGACCTGCTTTAAATGTAAAATTTAAGAGTTTAGTCCGAGTAGTAGCTATTAACTTTTATGTCTTCAAGCATCATAGCTGACTGGTTTTGGAGACATAAGTCTGCGGCTGTGTAATGAACTGTTTTCCACTGTCCCAGATGTGCTTCGATTGCATAACTAAGGTGAACATAAGTTTTCATAAAAACAACCTCTTTGCTTGGTAACCTTGGAATATTATATGATCTAGAAAGTTTCACTTTGTCAGTTTTTATCTTCTCCATTTTCTGTAAATGGTCAGAATCGGCTTAAAGTGGACAAATCTGTTGTTTCTGTGATTACCATCTTTTGTTATCTACAAAGTTGACTTGTAATATATTTTATCATAGTCATGATCTCATAAATATTTTATTAACTTGAAAGAAACCTCATGCATATATGGAGTGTTTCCCTTTTACAGATTTTGTAACTTATGTTTAGCATTGATACATGTTTATGTCTTTTTATTAAATCCTTTTTTAAGGGCACCGTATGTAAGAATTTGGCCAAAAACTACTACACTCAAATTCAAAGTTCATTTTTTTTTTGTTTGTGAATCATTTATTTATTGCAATTGAAGAGCCCTACTAAACAAACACTGTTGACAATTATGAACAACATGGTGAAGCTAACTAATATGATAGCCTGTTGCTTGAATTTGAGGGCGTCACATGTGACCAGGCTGCGAACATGAACTGATGAAGCCTCCTGGATGAGAGGTGAAACGTCTTCCTGGACAAATAACCAAGTCCAGTTGAGTTCGATTGAAATATCTTTCAGATTTGTGTCTATGATGGAGATATAGGACATTCCTGTAAAGCTATGATGCTAAAGTTAGCCAAGCTTAACTTACCTGTCGAAGAGAAGAGTAGCCACTTCTGTGTCCATTTTTGAATTCCTCTCTGTTCAAATTCAGCTCCTTGATCCTCGCTCTGCCTCAAACTTTATCTTGGTGTTTCTGTGATTCGTAGTGGGGTCTTTTAGGTTTTGCTGCCTCCGCCAACGTAACTTGTTGTAAAATGGCAACCTGTGTTTGCTGGACTGCTGAGGATCTACTAACTGTGTGTTATATAACTTTAGATTTCTTACATATTTTACCTTCAATATGAATAACTGACAGAAATCTAAACTAAATCCCAGCTTTTACCAAATAATACATTTGTAATGTGAACGAAGGAGACTCTGAGGGGAGCCCCCTTCCAGCAGTTTTGATAGTTTGTGTGTTTTATGTTTACTTTGAATCTGAACAGCTTGTCAGCTAATCTAATTTCTAATATGACACTAGCATTGTTGCTGTCCATTAGTTTGGCTAGTTTGGATTTTTTACCAAAACAACTAATTTCTCATACTGCAACTTTGATTTCTTGCATTTAATCTTGTTTTATTTTAGTTTTTTGTATCCACCTTATTTCTTTGTTTGTTTTGTTTTTCAATGTTTAATGTAAAGCCCTTTGAATGGTCTTGTACATGAAATGTGCTACAAATAAACTTGCCTTGCCTTACTGCTTCAGCATTTTGGCTTAGTTTTACTGCAGTTGCAAATGGAGATGAATTGATCTAATTTAAAACAAAAAATCTGCAAGTTGATTCAATGACAGAGTGTTGCACTCATGGGACAAATATTCTTCAGATTTCCACTGGGTTTCTTGGGGATTTTTCTAGGTTTCTGCTAACAACTGACAACAATCATACTCTAATTTTGTCTTGCTGATGCAGTTTAGGGTTGTCATGATAACACAGTCACCCGTACAGTTTACTTAATATAACTTAAGCCCAGTCAAGCTCAGTCAAAGGAGCCAACATTAGCAGTGTTTTGGAGACATTAGTCCAAAGAAGGTGTAGGTGATATAGGTTTGTCCAGATTTTTAACTAGCATTTGTGAGTTTATGTTTACCTTCATGTTTTAATATAACATTATAGGTGTTACTTTTACTCTTTCTTTTTGTTTTATTTTCTCATCCAAAAAAAAGCCCCTAAAAAATAACCTTACAGACATTTTAAATGCATGCTTTCCGAAGCTTTCATTCTGTCTGAACCGCATTTATCTGACACATCTGAGAGTTTTTTTCCCCATTCATCGAACAGTCAGGGATTGAGCTGAAGGTGGTCAGAGCTCTCATAGAGTGTTACTTTTTCCATGTGTGCATGAAAACCTGTGTGTATATTGTGTAGAGACTCTACCTTTGTACCGAAAGAAGACTGAAAAAGTCCTCAAGGTCATCAGACACACACTGTGCAATCACATGTCCTCAAATGATCAAAGGTACCCTGAAGAGAGAAAAGTTGTGTGCTGCAACAGGTGTAAATTCTGTCCAGAGCTGTCAAAGTGTAAAAGTGTAGGAAGAGTTCAGGGCTTTAAAAAACTGAAGAAAAAGACAAAAAAAATCTTCTAATTGATTGACAGTATTGGTAGGGTTCAGGGTTTGTTGTGGATGTTTGCCTCAGTAGTAGGCAGAGCTATCTACAATTACAATAGTTGCCACAAAATTCTTATTTAGTTCTCAAAAGTAAAAGAACAAATAAAAAGGAATGAAAGGAGAACAGAGGCTATCCAAGACAGTTGTTCGGCCATAACATGTGTGGTGTTTTCTCCATGTGCATGTTCTCTGGGCCATGTGCACTAATGCAGCCTGTACCTTATCACATACTGGCTTTTGAATTGTGAGCTGATAATAAGTGATTTGTTTATCTTCAGCCCTGATGTCCAGGGTTTGCAAAAAGGAATTTGAATTTTTAGTCATCAGATCACAGGTAGTTCTTTATTTCACCTTTGTAAGAATAATAGTTCCAGCTTGTCAAGCTGGTTTCTTGAGTCAACTCAGCACTTAATTAAATGATGGCCTTCACCTGGCCTGGCGGTGCCCTTAATATGGCGCACACTGTTCTCATCTTTAACTGCATCAGTTTTCTAATTTGGTTTTCGTAAGTTTAGTAATCACCCCCCTTAACCCTTACAACTGAGGTTCTGCCTTCAGGGATTTAAAAAAAAAATTAATTCTAATTGTGTTCCACTTTTATTTCAAGCTTTACTTTGGGTGTTCTGTATTTGTGTGTTTGTGTGTGGGGAGCTCATGTTTGATTATATAAGGCTGGCTCCCCATCAGTAGAACTTTCTTAAGACCTTTTTTTAAAAATACATTTCTTGTGTTCCTTTTTCTTTCAGAGTACCCTAGTGAGATTGTACCTGATTTAGGGAAATTGATTTTCCTGAGCTAGGCTTCCTTTTAAAAGAGAAAATCCTGTTTTTAAATAAACTCATATTGGATGCTACGCTTCAGCTTTGTCTTTTTTATTAGTTGGGCAACCTCATGTCACGTACGGAAGGACCAACACCAGAATGCAGTCATAGTCAAGACAGACTGCTGGAGAGGATAGAAAAAAACTTGAAACAGAATATGCTCCAAAACATTAATAAGGTAAAAAATTTCTCTATATGAACTTCAACCAGGATGATAACAGAGAGACTGGCAAAAGGAAAGGATCTGGTCAGATGGTCTTTGTAGGTTCCTAACATGACAAATATGTGGTATCCATAGAAACTTTGAGCTAATAATGCTAATAAAAGGAACTATTTGCTTCCTTTTATTGTGCCCTTTACCATAGGAATGTTATTCTACCTTATTCTATCCAATATTTCCTCATGGACATAACATTCAAAATTCTACTCAGTTTTTTTTCCATATGGCCCAACTAATATGAATAAATAATAATGAGGACATGAGGGTAACTATGAACAAGTTTTAATTTTGTTCCTTTTTTCTTTTAGGTTTAAATGTCCATCTTTCATGGAGATGTGAAGTTTAAAATTACAACACATGCACAAAAACAAGAGTATCTAATGCAATTATATTGTACTAATTTGGACTGACGTAGATAAATGTAGACAGGAAGATTAATATTTTAATTTCATTTCATGTCATTTTTACAGCTTTTCTCTTTTTTTGTTAAGTTGCAAACCTTGGTAATAATGTATATATGGTACAAATTTTAAATAAAACAAACAAACACAATTTTAATGAAAACAATACTTTATTTTTGTTATGAATAACATCTTATTTACACAAATGAAAGCATATCAAACTAATTCACTGCAGTGTATAAATGGATCTGTACCATGAGAATAGCTAGAATTGAGGATAACGGGATGTTGTGCAAATACAAAATACACAGATATAGTTACAGTTAAAAATGCCGTTAGGATAGTCAACATTCATGCACGAGAGCTGGTATCCTTGGGCGCACAGAACAAACGGCACTGAATAAGGCATACAAACTGTTGCTGAAGTTACAAAAAAAGTCAATATCTTAGAGTACTAAGTTAAAGGCAGCCAGATTTTGGTGTTCGCTTAGTACTTTGACTTGGTACTTCAAGATATCCTGAACCATGATGGCTGAGAATCTCCACGGACACAAAGAAAAGCCTAGTACATTAACTATACAGGTGCATCATGGTTCATCACATTTCTCACTGTCTTGTACAAGGTCAAGAGTGAAACCTTGGAAAAGGAAAAAGAATAAAGACAAATTGAGCACTAAATGCAGGCTGTGAAAAGCAGGAATAAATTAGCAGATCATGATGAATTAATGGTAAGGACAGAAAGGAAACAAAATGAACAATTAATGAACTCTGTCAAAAATGTGAATAAATTAGGGACCGTGAATAAATGAGCAACTGAATGAGAAAACCATTATAAACATAACTTCTAACTTCTTTAAAAAGCTTTTATTTAAAGAGAGAAAAGGCTGTTTCAGAAATTACTTAGTTCATTTGTAGATGTCAAAAAAAATTGCCAAGTTAAAGTGCAATCATTTAGTCCGGAATGAGTTACAGTGGGTTTCAAAATGCCTTGAATTTATTTTCATGTTATGCTGCCTTATTGTATTAGTAGAGGGGGTTGCGTTTCAACTTTGGCTACATCTATCACTTTATGTTTCATATGAAGAATTAAACTGGTGTCAGTAAAAATAGTAAAAAAGACAAAGTAATAAAGTGATGAGGAAGATAAATAAATAAATAAATAAATAAATGAAGACATAAATAAAATGGATCAGAATGTTCAGGCACAACCTCCCATGTTTTCAGTTTTCTTTTCAAAGTTAGATTCTTCCTTTAAGAGTCATCCTCAGTTTTAATTATGTGGAAAAGGGTAACGTTGAATAGTACCTGGTGGCCATTATTCCACCCATAGAGGGTACGGTCCCTGGCATTGTAGTCCAACATGGACATGTGAAAGTACTGGTTATGAAAGGGGATGTCTGTATACTCGTATGTGGATGTCTTGGTGGAGTAGGCGTAGTACACCTTGGCACCCGTCAGGTGGGAGTTGGTGATGTAGAGAGTTCCACATATCATAAAAGACTCGCCGGCGTTCCTCTTTGAGTACTCTGTGTTCCACGTGTTGATGATCTGCAGTGTGTCAGGGTTCAGCCTGCTGATGACGATGTTTCCCGCGTTCTGGTTGGTTGCATACACAGCCCACAAGCCCAGCTCGTCTGCCATCATGTCGATGTCTGAGAAGCCTCCCCAGGTGTACGGGTACACATTGTGGAAGCCTGCCGACTCCAGCGCCCTCTGCATGACTACACGGCCTGTCTCGAAGCTGTACCTCACAATGATGTTACTCTGCATCTTGTTGTAGTACAGAGAGCCATTGTACACCACATGGTTGGTCCCAGCCCATTTGAAAGGCAGGTTATAGGTTCTGGATTCCACGCCTACCACAAAGTCTGCGATGGATTTGAACTCTTTTACTATCTTGTTATTGGTGTAGCTGTCCATGTACCAAACCTGTGGACAAATACATACAGAGAACATTTCTGTAGTGGTCAGTTACAAAAAACTAATATCTTACAACATTGCTGTCAGTGACCTGCAGAACAAAAAATGAAAATCTCCTCTTGAGTTGAAACATATGACCATGGAGGGTATAGTAAACAAAGCTGCTTCTCTATGACCGGGATCAGAGAAAGGGGGTTCAGATTAAAAACTTCAGAATGAATTAACAGAAAATACACTGTCCAAAATATATGTCTCAAGGATCTGTAGACCTCCTGGACACAAAAGGGTGCTGAACATTGAAAGCAGAACTTCACACCTTCAGAGTTGTTTGTTTTTACTGTACGTGTGACTTTTCTCATAAATGAGGCAATATTGAACTGTGAAGTGCAACAAGTTACACTCAATTGTTGTATGGAGCATTAAAACTGCCAGAATAAAAAAAAAACAAATTAATATAAAAATATAGATAAAATGTGGCAGTAAATGACACAAAAGAATATCCAAAAATATTTTTTTGATTGAGAAAGCCATCACATGTGATGTAATTTTTTTATTGCTATTTTCATTTCAGTTTTAATTTGTATTAATACTCCAAATTATTTACTGATCTGTGGAATTTTCAGTTGGATTAATTTATTTGGTGCTTTTCAAAATGTCTCAGTTTTGTCAAATCAAAATTAAAAAAAGAGAAGTGTCCAGTGTTTTATTCTAGTGATTGGCATCATGTGTTTGTGTTGTGTTTGTGTCTGTGTGTATCTGTGTATGATGATAAATGTGTGAAAGAAGAGAGCATGATCATGTGTGATGTTAATTTTTGATTTTTTTGTACTTATTATTCTTTAATTTTTTATATTGTTAAGCAATTTGTGATGTATATAAAGTATACTACACAAATAAAAGTTTGATTTGTTTTGATTTGAATAAATGAATGAATAAAAAATGTCTGATAAAACTAGAATACAGAAATAAATAATTTTGGGGATAGGAAAATATAGAAGGAAATTAATAAAGGAGTAAATACAGGCATGTAAATAAATGAGGAAATAGATTTTTAAAAATAAAATTAAAGACTTTTAAAAAACTCAAATTAGATTGAAAAGTAAACACATTGGAATATTACAACAGTTACATTTAAGAATTGCAGTACAAATATACATTTGTGTCACTTTTTATAGGGTTTTTTAAATTAGGCTAAATTATTGCTATGGCAATTTATTGCCATATAAATTTGCTTATTGAACCATTTTTATATTTCTGTTCATTTTTTATTTTGGCAGTTTCTGTCCTCCTAATCTATGGTCAGTAGTATTCACAGTGAAAACTCTTCCAGTGAGTGGGAGTAAGTCAAGTTTTTCTCGGCTTCTTGGCTTCTAGATTTTCTTGGCTGTATACAGTACTTCAGTTGGAAACCTTTTTATAAACAAAAACATTTAAAGTGGATAAAAACCTGTAGCACTAGTACGCCTAATGAAAAAACAGCTGGCAATGAAAGCACAAAGTTTGAAAGTGGATGCGATTAGACCGGCTAACGACATTGATACTAACATTAAAATTAATTGACGCCCATTATTTAGATATGAAATAAATGTTTGTGCTGTTTATTGAACATATTCATGCTGTATCTTTCCAGTGAGCATTTCTCATCTAAACTCTTATTATTTCATTATTTCAATTGAAATAACCAGTGCAAGACATTGACTGATTATTCACAAAATGACTATAATTTACCATAATTATAGAAATAAGGATGCACCGATACTACTGTCGGGTTATCGGTCCAATATCTGTTCTTGATACAGAACCAGATACCAGCATGAAAAAACAATGGCTGTCAGACAAAATGTTAATACAAAGAGATTAATCTGTGGAATCAATATGAGTGTGTTTTTTTTAAAACACATTAACAGATGCACAACAAACTATATATATACACAACTATATATACAATATACAGCTCTATATAAAATCCAAATTTGCCATTATCTCGGAAAAGAAACACAGAGATAAACCTAATCCACCAAAAAACACCTTATCCTCCTTAATCATTAAGATTCTGACAGTTTTAATTGAACACACTCAGAATTAAACACGCAGTTGTTGCATCAGACATTCTGGTCCTAAACTCCTAAACAGTGAGCTGTAGAGGGATTTATTGGTACTCATATAAGCACTCTGTATCGGCAAGTTCTTACATGTAAGTACATGTTCTCGGATTGAAAAAAGTGTTGACTCAGCGCATCCCTAATAGAAAATAGAAGAACTCCTTTGCTCCTTTATGCTGTAACTCAGATTTACATTTAAAGAAGCTATATCTTCACATCACTAGTTAATAATTCTGTTATTTCAGGTTCACAAAGCTTTATTTCACATGACATGTTCATCTTTCTATTATTTTTAGAAATCAGCATTTCTATTTCTCAAGATAATCGCATATTCTATAGTTAACACAAGATAACCCGCTTTGGTCCCCAAGAACACAAAGACCAAGATTAGCTTGAAAATTTGAGGTAATTCAGTGTCCAGTTGTAGTCAGTTAGCATGTATGACAGTAGGTTAAGGCAAACATGTTCTTCATTTCCTAGGATTTTTTTTTCAAAATATAAAAACAAAGAGAATCTTGAGAACATAATAAATGATAGCTCATTATTTCATAATAATGTTGATTTTCTTCCATCATGGCCAAAATCAGCTTATTTTTGCACTAAATATGTTTGTTTTAAAAAAAAATCAAAGTGCAATTTAACTTGACAATCTTTAATGGTCTGATGTAGAATACTTATTAAGAAAAAAATGCAGTTTAGCTCACCCTGTTGTTTTTTGGAGAGGCCAGTGGGTCAGTCATCCAGGCTCCAAATCTGGTTCCTGAAGTTTTCACAGTTAGTGGCCCAGTGATCTTCATCAGTTTGCCACATGCTGTAACACATCACACAGATTCAGTCACATATGAAGGCAAAACCAGAGTTTTTTTTTTTTTTTTTTTTTTTAAAGACCATCATGGTTGTTGCTCAAACTAAACAATTTACTTGTTGGCTTAGGTCTTTTTGCATAAAACACGTAAGCCTATTGTTCGTCATTCACACCTGACAGGTATTAATCCTGTGCACCTAAATGCATGCTTATAGTTTATATTTAATACAGAAGTAACCGATTTATAACTTTTAACAATTCATAACATATTTCAATATTATGACTGAAATAGCAAGAACTGGTGTGGTTTAATCTTCATCACTTTTTTCTATCGAAGGAAATTATATGCACAGGATTACTAGTCTCAGACCAAATAAAATCTTAACTGTATATATCTCAACATGTCAGAGCCAGGGAAAAGATTTATCCAATCTGGCTGCATTTCTGAGGTATCCCAGTTGCATCCAATTTATCTTTCCACCATGTGCCAAAAGGGCAATAAGGCTATCAATGGACATAGGTTTCCAATTTCCATCTTAAGTACTGAAATGCTATTTCACCAAATCAATCAAACCTCTGTACAATGAATGCTTAAGAAATCCTCTCAACAGATCTCAGGACATGTCCTCTGAGGGTGCATAGTTATTTCTGTTGACACTGACGAACATTGCCATGACTGATAATTGAGCAGCTGGTAAACTGGAGCTTGAGTTATGCAGCCCTTTAACAAAAGCAAGACTTTCTCTCAAGGCAGAATTGATCTTTGCTGCAGTAATGTAATTAATTGCTTTTCAGTGACTACAAATGCCAATGGAATAAAAAGGAATGATCAAACTGAAGGAAAAAATTGAACAGAAGACAATCACTGAGCCAGGTTTCTCATAGAGCCATAGTTCAATGCTTTACAGTTTTACCAAATTATATCTTCACTTTTAGAAATAATAAAATGAATGATTCTGAAATTGTGGACTTGTTTCAAACTCATAGTGCATTTTAATGCTGCAAACTAAAGACACTCACTGAGTTTGCTCATACAGTTGTGGAGCCTGTTCTCCAGATTTACGACCCTCTGCTGCAGCTCCTCGTAGTCATAGGCTCCCATCTCCTCCTGGATACCCATTAACACGCTGGACAGGTTTCTGATCTCTTCTTTGAACTGGGAAATGAGCTTGGCATCTGTCTTGTACTGCTCCAAGACAGGGATCAGTGGCTGCAAGGATTCCATCCGTCCCTTCAGCTCCTGGAACAAACAAAGTGGCTCACTGAAGAAATGATAGCCTCTGTTTGGGAATATGGAATCTGTGTAATACCAGCATGTTTTTATGAGCTCCGGTGCTTCATAAAATATAAATAAAATTAATTAAATACTTTTTTTGTTTGGAATAAAGGCAAGTTCCTCCTTCTTTTCTTTCTGATTGATTTCCATTGTTAAGTGAAGCAAAGAAGCATCTTTTCATTCCATTAATGGAAAATCAGCAAAGAGATTGTATTTAGCAGAGCAAGTTGTCAACAGCAAAATTTGTCATCAAAAAAGAGTGCAACCAGATAAATAAATGAACAACCTGCTTGAATATGAAGGCAACACATTCTCTTTATAAATGCTAAGCAATTAATACAGCTGGTGTCACTTATACCTAAAATAGCATTGTCAGTGAAAACATTATACTTTTGTTTTCTACTGTATGTAAGATGACATTCAACTTTCTTGCCAGTGGTTAGAAATAAGTTAAGTTTATATTTCAAAAAAGTCTTTCAACATCAATTAACATTTGTTCAGTTTGTATACACACATCTTAGTCATGGAAAGTTTTTAATGTGGGTTGTTTTCTTGAATTTTGCCTTCATTTGTACACAGTTTTTCTGGATGTGGGATGGTGAAGTCCAAACTCCTCCATGGACGAGTTCATCCACATGAAGCTTCTTGTAATAATAAAGTACTTTAATAAACACATGAAGCTTCTTGTAATAATAAAGTACTTTAATAAATAAAGTTAGTAGGCCTACTAATTGATTTCTAATAAATGTTTTCCCCCAAAAATCTATCTGTCCATCTGTCTGTCTATTTATTTATTTATCTATTCTTTCCAGACAGACAAGACTGACCAACAGTCAACATGTCTGGAAAGGGGTAGGAAGAAGAAAAACTTAAGTAATCCTACCACTTCTCAAACACACAATATTACATTTAAATGTCCTCACCATGTTTCCAGTGGTTTTTACATAGAAAATTATATATGTCCATGTAACAAACAACAGTCAAAATACATATGCATATACCCATACCTACACATGTCCATGCACACACTTAACATTTGCATACATAATTACGCCTATATTCACCCACTGTACACCCTCCCAAAATACCAACACACACAAATATACTGACATCTGCCTATGCATATTCATTTCTATATGTACGTAATGATGAATGCACCACTATTCATACTCACATGCACACCTCCTTCATTATACCAGTCCCAATTATACCAATATCCACATTATACCCAAGTGGCACCCCGTCCCCATTATTAACTCTACCATCCCATCCTATCACATTCCAGCACCCCTTACACCCATTGCCTTACCAAACTTATAAAAATAACTCTTCACACACATACACACCTCTCCCCATGTTAATATAAATGCACTCATATTTACAATACTACTGTATTTACATCTCACTTGACACATATTTAACGTGATCTCATTCATTCCCTGTACTTTCTTAATTTGAACAGTTTGAGCTTTTTCTTAAACAGCCCCATGCTTCAGCATTGCTTGAGGTCCTGACTAAGCTTATTCCAAACTTGCACCCCACTGGCTGAGACACACATTCTCTTCAATGTTGTTTTCACTCTCAAAGCTCTATAATTTAGGTTTCCACTGTGATCATAACCCCCCACTCTATCAGAAAAAAGTTTCTGTATGTCAGCTGGTAGCTGTCCGTTTCTGGCTTCAAACATTAACTATCAGTTTTAAATTCTACGAGATCAGGGAGTTTTAGAAAGACAAGAGTTTTATAAATAAATCATTAGTATGGTCATTGAATCCTACCTTGTAAACAATTCTGATTGCTCTTTTCTGTAGAGTGCACAGCCCTCAGAGTGAAGATTTGTAAGTGTTGCCCCAACTTTCCACACAGTAGTTCCAAATATGGCAAAATAAAAGAACAGTATAAAATTTATAATGCTTTAGTATTCAAAAACTGTCTAGCTTTGTTGAGTACCGCAATACTTCTATTCAGTTTAGCTTGTACATGTTGAATATGTGGTTTCCAGCAGTTCTTATGGTCGATAATCACACCCAAAAACTTGATTACATTAACTTTTTTCACCCTGACCCGTCTATCAATAATATAGATGGATATATAAATAATTTGTATAATAAATTTGATTCATCCTTCCTCCTAAATAAAGCTAAAGGGGGCAAACCTTTACCAAAACGTTTTTATCTGACGTCATTAAGCATTAAACATTAAGATAAATATATGAATATAATGATTGCAGTGATGTCATTATGGTAAAAATATACACTCAATGTAAGTGTTGATGGATAGTCACAGCTGTATGCCTTTGCCTTTTCAGGGGTCAAACAGATCACTCTGAGTACATATGAGGTGCTGCCTTTAGACTTTGTCTTGACTTTAAAACAACCTTGTCCTTGGTCAGCCAGCAGCAGACCTGTAACAGTTTTATACTGAATGACAGTTTCCACTTTAACATGCTTCTCAGGTATCTTTTAAGGAGATCCCTTGCCACGCTCTGCTATGATGTTTCTCACAGAGTAAAACATCAGACAAAAAAGGAATACCTGAAAGTTTTTGTTGACGAGCGTCTTCCTGTCCGACTCGATCTGCCGGAACTTTGACCGGAATCCTTTGATCTGGCTCTCCATCCTCATGATATACTGAAAGTCTCTTTGCGTCCGCAGGTTCAGCACCTCGATTGACTGTGACATGTTCTGCACCTTTTGAAAAGAATGAAAAGGCGCAGCATTGATCTTCCCGTCCACCACCAGATTAAAATGTCCTTCTTGTTCAGCTGGTCAGTCGCCAGCCGTGCTCCAACTTCCCACGGAAAAAAATCAACGTTTTGACCTCTAACATGATTGTCTTTCAACAAACGAGCAGATTACAGCTTCAGATTAATTTCACAAGGATGTGGGGTTGTAACGCAGCAGATTTCTTGCTGCTTTTTTTTTCTCCATCCATTTTTAAACCCATATTCCAGTGTTCTCCAGACAATACTCTTTAATCTGCTACTTTTGATAACATATTCCACCGAAGAGATTGGATGCGGAGACTGTACAGAGCCTTTTTCTGGTTCAACAAGAGATCACTAGGACATGGGGCATGTGAACAAGAAGAAATGGGCTCCTTTCTCTTCTCACTATGGCTCTAATTATAAAAAAACTGCATTATTTGGGCACATCCGTCACAAAGCGGCACAACACTCTTACATTGTGTTCTTTTCTGGCTCTGGCAGAGAGATCCTGAAATGGCCTCACTGATGCCCTGAGGCAGCTTAGTACATTAGTGTCAGAGGGCCCTGAGAATGATAGAGCACATGCATTGGCAAACAACATCAAAATGTAAGCAATGTTTCCTCGTAGTATATGTCACACTCAAATGGGTGCCGTGTAATTTGTTGGCTTGCAGACGAAGAGGCATAACATTACGTTTGATGGCTCTACCTCATTCCCAACGTTGTCAGCGGTGCAAATGAATAATTTCATGAAAGTAACCCAAAGTCCAGGCTTTTATTAATGAAAATAAACAAGGATGGGTAATTTGAAAAACCATAACAACTGCACTAAAAAAAAAACACTGATTTTGTGGTGATGGTCTACTTCTCAAGGCAAACCACATTCGCATCTGATTTAACCCTTAAAAAATCCCAGTGTGGTTGCATTTGTAAAAAAAA
The DNA here is from genome assembly GCA_036024015.1 of Craterocephalus amniculus. Classification (NCBI taxonomy): domain Eukaryota; kingdom Metazoa; phylum Chordata; class Actinopteri; order Atheriniformes; family Atherinidae; genus Craterocephalus; species Craterocephalus amniculus. Next base: position 23,392 of record JAVQJG010099920.1, read on the forward strand.
ACTGAAGAACTATAGCTGTGTGGAAGTGAGATAAAAAAAAACCCTACTCATTTTCACTAGCTGTCATGCTGATGTCACTCATATAATATATGCAGAAGAGAAAAATGGTGTTACGGCCCAGGCTGGTGCAATCTCTCTGAGGATTACAGCAGCAAAACGCCATGAATAAAGATTGGAAATGGATGTGATGTCTATATGAATACAGGTGTGCTGGTTGCTTACAGCGGGTGCTTCTGCCCATGTGTGAGTGTGTGAGTGTGTGCTTGTGTGTGAGCGTGTGCACGTGCACGTGCCTTCTCCAAGAGCTGACGGAGCTGTCTGCCTTTGGCATCTCTGGAGCACAGATTCTGTTCAGGTGCCACCACCGTGCAGATGCAACGTCCGTCTGCATCCTGAGCTGAGCTGTACACCTGCCACCCTTCCTTTGGCCGGATGGTCTGCACACAAAGCGGAAATACACACACCCAACGTTACCACAGACACACAAATGCATTTAACACTTTCCTGTTGTGAAACTGGACCACACTGCTGTGAGATTATGCTACCCCCCCCTTTCTCATGGATCATCATTCTTCCGCCATGTGCTCCCGATGCTTTTACACCAACAAATTCCACTGGCTTCCAAAAAAAGAGTCAGCTTTAGAAGAACAAAGTGCTTTTTGCTGTAAGGTGTTCTTCTGCTCACACTATATTGTCTCTAGTGAATCAGTTCCTCAAGAATAAATAGTGTTTCCCGGCCTTGATGAATAACCTGAGTGTAGAAATTCCTCTGTTTCACCTTATAAGATCTTGCAGCGCCTTAACTGAAACACCCTGCTGGGAGAAACGGATAAATCAGATTTGTGGGAACTTGTTCTGCTCTTTATAACATTTAATTCACTCCCCAGTGCAAAAAATGCAAAGCCTCGAGAACATAAAGCTGCTTATCATAACGTGCTGTGCAGGACATTCAAATGCAACGCCACACGTTAGATGTAAAAGCAAAGAACTAGGCTTGTTCCAAATATGTTGGATCAAAGTCTACTGCAGTTCTTGAAAACTTTATAACTATATAGCTATAAGCCTCTTTGTCAGAAAAGCAGTTATCATTTACAATGTGTTGTACATATGAAAAGTAAATTTATCTAGAGGAAGAAAAGCATTTGAAACACCTAGCCTAACCTAACCTAACCCTAACCCTACCTTTGAAACCTTTTATAGTCTAAGGGTAACAAAAAAGATTGCTGTAATAGTGCAGATATCTTTTGACTCCCACTTTTATTACTGCCTGTGAGTCTGAGCAGTTTAAAACAGCCACTGGATAAGGCATTGGCCATGAAAGATCATGCCCCATATGAGCAGGCAAAAACATCACACAAGGGAGACAGCTCAGCCTTTGACTCATCATTTTCACCCAGTGGGGGGGAGGCTGCTTTTTGCCACTTCATACTCTTGTCCTGACATAAAATGTAGTTGTTTAAGCAATAAATGGCAGCTCAAATTGGCACCTTCAACCCTGATTTCTCAACCATAAATATTTTCCCATTCATGGTCTCATATCTTAAATACTCCAGCACACGCCACACCTTAGCTCTTAAGCTCATCCTTTGCATGAAAATTAAAAGCACAGTGAAAAGCGACAGAAGAAAAAAGATGACATTGCGGTGAAATATCTGGAGGTAATGTGAGCATGTCGCTCTGGTCTAAGGAATTATTAAAAGAACTCAATGGTGTGGTGCATCATAATTGCAGCAAGAATCAGCCTCGCTCTTATGTTTTCGAAGCTGGATGGGATCAAAGTGGGAGGGGAGTCGATACTGCATCCTTAGCTCTTCTTTCTCTTTCTTTGCTTTGAAAGGATCCAAAAGAGGATAGTTTCACTGATCTGATAAAATGGGCTATCTGTTGTCTCATGAGTGACGCACATCCTTTCCCCCCTTCTTCCTCTCACATTTCCTCATATGAAAATGATTCTGTCGCTCAGCCAAGCCAGATGCCATCCCCACTTTAGCTTTACTTTGTGTGGAACTCTGTGAAAAGAGTTGCTCTCTCATTGAATATTTCAGACAGCTGCTTTCTCTTTTGTTTTGAACATTCATTTGGACTTTTTCACCCATCTGAAGGAGCGTTTCCTCAGCCTGTGAACATTTCCTGCCTCCAAGGAAATGAGAAACGCTCTTTCTGCACACCTCGTCCAGTCGTGGCAAGGTGAGGAAACTGCTTTGCAATCAAGGCACTGGCAAACGGACTGTACTCTGCATGGGTGGGATGAACTTAATCAACCATTGTTCTTCTCCAAATAGCTTGCAAGCTGTTCCTTCTAATTTGTGATAATCCTCCATAACACATTCCCATTTAAAAGCTTAAACTGACACTTCCTGTTAAACAGGTATCAACAATAGAGCAGCTACTTTTGAGAAGGGTTTTTAATCCAGAATTCATCATGGGCATTCCTTTCTATTTTCCCCCATTTCTTTTTTTTTTTTAAGAACTCTCCCTTAAAAGTGAGTCATGTATCTGATATTGCCTCAGGTTGAATTAAGCAATGAACGAAGTGCTGCGAGCGTGGCTGCACCTCCACCATGAGATACTTAACAGAAATAATTAGCGTTCAAAATTATTATTGCGCACATATTTTTCCATCTTTGTGTGAAATCCGGGATGTATATATGACACTAATATAAGCAAAGAGTCAGCAAAACGGGCAATAATGACAAAAAGAAAGTGAAATGACTCACCCTTGTCATAGGCAAATATGGATCATTATTATTGGTTCCAATCACCTATAATGAATAGTTGTAAAATTTCATGTCATACCAAGCTCGTATTTTAAGTTTATTCTGCTCTTACAAGAGAAAAAAATTAAGAATCTTGTTATTGGAAACTCACCACAGTTGGGCAGTATCCGAACAGCAGCAGAAATATCAGCGGGTTCAGGACCACGGACAGCGGCCACATTCTGTCGGCTGATACTATGTGTTCTTCCTCCTCCACCTCCTCAGTGACAACAGGAGGAAAAAATAAAAAATAACGCAAGTTTTTGTCCGTATGCTTGCGCCACTGCGTCTACTACACTGAGGTAAAAACCGTGACTTCCTGGCAAGGAGGGGGGCGCATTAATCCACTCGTCCCCGTCACGGGTGCCATCCAGACGGCAGGGAGAAACCTCCTCACTGCCAGGAGGGGAAAAAGTTTGTGGGATTGCATGCAACGAATATTCGAGCTGCGTTAAGGGACCCTTCTTCACGGATATGACATCATCCAGCCGCCTCTCTCGGCTTTAAATGAAGCCAGCTTGTGTTTGAGGAGGAACTACTACCAGCTGTGCGCTGATAAAAGTTGCAGCTGGCAGCATTCGTGGGCAAATCAGAAGCTACAGGGGCGCGAGCAAGATGCTACTGCGTTTATGTGATCAATAAAACAACGGGAGAGTTTTAGCAACTAAGCTTTAGCAGCAGGAGTGCCGTTTACTTTTACATTTAAACCAGTTAAAAAAATGAAATGAAGACAAAAATCTGCCTTCATAATTCAAATTATTAAATGTCTGCTTACAGTTTTGTCTGCTCATTGGTGTACAGAAATCTGTCTATGTATAGAAAAATTGTAGCAAAGTACTAAAAATATAGGCTAGTGGTTAGGAATTATATAAAAATATAAAACACAAATGAATACTAGATTTGAATGAATGATTTGCGAAGCCATATTCATACAAAAACAATGCAAAACAACAACAAAAAACAAAAATCCAATCCCCATGTCAACAGCATAATGTCAAAGTGGGCTTGGAAATAAAACCTTTTTCAAGGACGGAATTCATTTGTTAAGTTTTGGCCTTCACAAAATCTAGATTTTACAAAATAAAGCAGCTATGATCTGAAAAATGCAGCAAGCCAATGTTTATGACCAACTAAGAAGCTTTCATTTTAGAGTGGCAAGGCTGAACTTTAGCAGATTATTGTGCTATGGCGCCCCCTAAAAGGCTAATTGAGCATCAGGTCTCTCTGAATCGAATCGAATCGAATCAAATCAAATCAAATCAAATCAAATCAAATCAAATCAAATCAAATCAAATCAAATCAAATCAAATCAAATTTATATAGCTTCTCAGCTTATATAGCTTTTATATAGCTTTCCATGCCACAAAGCTTTAAGTGTTTTACATATAAAACAATCTATAGGAATATTAAATAAAACCAAACTTTACCTTAACAAATGATCAAACAAAACATTTTAAATACTTTAGTAGTTTCTCTTTTACACTCGGTACATACACACACGAAAAAAAAAGCAGCCAACAAAATGTCTTATACCCATTCCCTACAGGCTGATGAACCCCCCTTACATTAACTGTTTGTTTTTGTATATCTCAGTAGGACTACTAGTTGTACTTATCAGAATCACACTGTGAGTAGTTGTTGGCTTCAGCTCCTTGCACAGTGTTGGAAAAACAACAACCAGATGGACATGCAAATTTTTGCTGAGCGCCGGCTCTCAGAGCTGCAGAGTTGCAGAGCTGCAAAAGTAAAGAAAGTGTGGGTTTACTGACAAGCTTAACAGTGGAGTAAACTGACAGGAGCACAGATATGCAGAAACAGTCACCAAGAATTTCCTCTCTCTCCAAAAGTCCAACTTTTTCAGTAAAATTCAACCTTAGACCTTGTACAGAAATTGCTGGAAATTGCATGACCAGTTCTTCAAGCACCCAGCCAACCTAAGTGGGTATATAACAAATTAGTTTTGTCAAAAGTTATTCCTGTGATCCAGACAGAGATAAGTATAACCATAATGCTTATGTCTATGTGGCTGGCAGTTAAACATCATAAGAAAAAAAATGTATAAAAATATCTTGATAAGCTGACACATCATCTAGTACCACATGGGGAGCTTTAAAACCCCTATATTTCAATCCCTGAAAGAAAGACCATGTCTCTCTTGTTGCTTAGGTACCATGAGCGGTTAATAAAAAATAAAAGGCTTTTGCAGCTTGAGTTACTGACATGCGTGACACACTGGAAATATTCTTCATTACCCAGATCTCATTATCACATAAAGAGATTTAAAACCTGTCATATTACAGAAACTAATGACACAAAGCTTTTTGTGGCGCAGTGCAGTTATAATGTCCCAGTCTGGCCAGAAACATCAGTCACATACTCCAATCTGACACGTTGTTTTCAAATAACTGTGACAAGGTATTAAATAATATGGGCAGCACTTTGTGCATGCAAATGAAGTTCACAATTGGGGTACAGCCAACTAGTTAGTGATTTTTCAGCTATTGTGCTCAGTCTCTCTTTTTTAACTGCTTTTTTTACTCTTAAGAGGCCTCTGGCATTTCCTTTTTCTGAACATAAACCTTCAGATATTTAAATCATGACTGGGTATTTGTTTTAGGGAGAACACAAAAGTAGCTTTAGGCTGGTTGAGTTTGTTTTAATTTCTTTTTTTTTTGTTGCAGAGGGGGACACATCAATTCTTTTTAGGTCATTTAGTATGCTCCTATACCCTCTACGGTCATTTAGATGCTCAGATTGAACCTCTGACTGAGTCTTCCACCCCTCTGACCAAAACTGTGCATCTCTAAAGGCCTTGTGGACCTGAAAGGCGCTATATAAATAAACTTGCCTTGCCTTGCCTTGCCTTAACACACCTACTCCGAATATTTCATCCGAATAATTCGCACAGTACTTTAAAAAATCGAAACAATGTGAAGTCAATGGAAACCTTCACATCAGTGACGAAATTCCATCTAGCGATTTTGCGAAGGTTAGTTTTTCGGAGTGAGGTCGATTTTCTTGACACTCGCATCCGACAGAAACATATTCTACCAATCAGACACGGTCGCGAGCTGCTACTTCAGTAACAGTTTTGACAGTTTGTTACTTCATTTAAAGTAAATAATGTCCGAGCGCCTTATGTTCTTTGTTTCACAGCACTCTTATTTAACAAGCGAGAAAAAATTACTGCGACAACAAATTCAATGACAATCTGCGGCGAACCATTTCCAGCGAGCTGAATTATGTAGACGGCATGATCAAATGTATTGATGATCATACTTGTAGCCTAGCCTGCTAGCCGCCCGCAATAAAACACTTGATAGTGGCGTCCGTTGGTGATTTTCTGATCCCATCAACTGATTGGATACAACATGACTTAATTTTGTTTACTTAATAGTTGAGGAGGTAAAGAAGCTGTGGAGAAATCTGAGTTCTTCTCTCCTCTCTCGGATATGATGTATCCTACCCAAAGTTTTCTTTTTTTCTTTGTTTTTGTCAACAACAGGACAAAATCGTCCTAGATTAATCGCTTGACGTTTAATCCATGTTTGTCCTCACCTCCTGTGTCTGTTCTGGAATATTCATAATTTATTCGCAATTTCGCATCGGACTTGGTGTGTATAGACAAAGATGTCAGTGTTTCACCTCAGAATTATTCGTAGTTTCGTGCCGTTTATTCGCATCGGTCCCAGTGTGTAAAGGCCTAAGAATGCAGGCAGGGTGTGACTGATTATTCACAGCACTTATAATGCTGTATTTGAGTGTTTTCCTACTCTAAATGTTAAAAAGCTCCATATTTTCTCTGTTGGCCTTGTTATGCTTTTACTTTCTCCTAACCACTCCTTTATTAAACATTTTTTGGCACAGTTTCACAATTTCTCAAATGTACGTGATTCACTGAAGACATTTCTTAGTTGGCATTTTGGTGCTCTGGAGAATGACTATATTTCTTTGTTCTGTTCTTTTATCAGACCTGACTTGCTAAAAAAAACACACAGACACCCACAAACACACAGGAGATGATCTGTGATGCACAGTTCATCTCTGATGTTTTTATTTCATTGTGGTTATAAATTTGAAACCATTGTTCATACCACCTGTTTAAGGTACTTCTATGTAATGATTATGTCAAAGAAGAAATTTTTGTTTTGTTTTAATTGTGAAAACCCACATGTTTAATTATGGACCAAGCTGGCTGCATCATAGATTAGACTCTCCAAACGACCAAACTTCCTGAAAAGTTTATATAAAAATTTAAGACAAATTCAGTGACGTGTAATCATCAATGTTGACTTTAAAGCAATTCTACTGTACATGCGTTTGCACTGTAAAACTTAAATATGCTGAATTATCTCTCAGCACTTCCTTTTGGGAAATAACTGATAAAAAATTATATACATATCTATACATATTAGGGGTGCAATACGTAATTGTATCAAATCGTTCAATGCGGATGCATACAACAGTGTTGAAAACTCAGAGGATCTGTGCTCAACTGTAATGATATTGGATTTTTGATGCAAGGATATACAAAATGTACGATTTGGTTTGGTGTGAAACTTTAGTATCAAGGTTGGATATTTTTCGATACAACAAAAGAATTTTAATGCATTTTTTAACTTGTATATTCTTAATTAATTACAAATAATTGTTTAAAAACCTAAGTATGATTAGTTTAATCCAGTGTTGTAACTTCTGGAAATGATGGCTCATTTTCAATGTTTTCCATTATTAATTTAATAAAAATGATCAATAGCAAACAAAATTCTGTTAA
>JAVQJG010099923.1:0-14577 GCA_036024015.1 Craterocephalus amniculus
TTAATGCCATTTCTTTTAATTTATGTTAAATTAGTAATTTTGAATGCCAAATTTTATTTTCAATGCCAATTTTTAATTTTCAATGCCAATTGGAGCTGTCATCATTATAACCCCATATAATACACACCATCAAGTAGGTCGTAATTTCTTGCAAATAGACAGACACATTTGTGTCCCTGTTTGGACTGATCTATGGACTTAATCTAAACTACCCTGAGAAACTGGGTTGTTTGTCCAAGTCAACATCTATCAGACTAACAAGTTCATTTTAGATGTTCTTAACTGTACTGTAACCCTTGACATCACCTTTTGTGATGTGTTATTGGTTCATAAACCAAAGATTTTCCAGTTTTGTATTCTGTTGTATTTATCATCATAACTGGGGAAAAAGTTATAATGTCAACACAAACTGAATATCTCACCCCAAAATTGTCTAAATCAGTTGAATAATCAAAATTTCTTTACCTTTGTAGTGTTGGCAATACTTTAAAAATCTCACATCGTTAGTTTCCACTTTATACATGAAAATGAAAATGGTGTTTTTTCTTATTCATTATCAGTAATATCAATGGGAAATTTTACTTATTTCATAAATTCCGACCAAATAAGAAAATCACTCTCTAAATAATAATATCCCTTACTTATTGTGAATGGTCAATTGGCACTGCCCTCCACTCTTTAGTTTAGTTTAGTTCAGTTTAATTGTTTTCTCAATTTGTTTAGGTCCCCGTTCAGGACCCTAGATGTGATTACCCACTGTCAGTTTTATTGGCTTTGACTGGCTCAATGATGTGGAAAATATATCAGTACAATTCAGATAAATGTCAGAAGCTAAAGTTAGATTTTCTCTGGAGGACTTAAATTAAAAAAAATGTTTACTGCTATGATTTTAATGGACATGTTTGCAAAGTTAATGATGTAATGAGTACTTGTAATTAAACTGAATTAATGGTTTAAGTTATTAAAAATATGGTTTCCATTGTTACTTCAACTTAAACTGTAGACTTAAACTAAGGCAATCGGTTTCCTAAAATAAATTGAGTAAACCATTGCAGAGCATTGAGTTGTCACAATTAGAATTAAGTAATTAATCTTAAAAGACATTTAAGTTGCTAGAACACGGTAGAAATGAGATGAGTAAGTCAATGATATTAAGTACTCTTAAATTTGTCTATTTGAGTCTATTTGAGTTTCTACTGTTATGGCTGATTTCAACCACTAACTTTTAACTCCTCTAAAATCCCATCAGATCCATATGTTTTACTTGAATCTTGTAATCCACTTCTACCCCACTCAAAAATACCAAGAATTGAAAAATAAATAAAAGAAATTAACCCCTTCTAGGCCATTTAAAGAAAAAATGTCACTGTTTATGGGGTAAGTAATACACAAAATTCATATTTTCAATATAAAAAATCAGAGGAAGGAGATTTTTTTTGTGGTTTCATAATCTAAGATATGTCAAAGATTAGTGATGTCATTGACTTTTTAGATTTTTTGTAGCATCAGATGGAGAAAAGTTACCCAAGGATTGTTCTGGCTGTTTTTTTGGCCACTAACTTTTAACTGCTCTAAAAACCCATCAGATCCATATTTTTTCTATTTTTCTATTCACTTAATCCATTTTTGCCCTGCTCAAAATAACCAAGAATTGAAAAATAAATAACATTTTTAACCCCTTTGCCATTTTAGATTATTTTCTGTGTGATTAGTTTCCCCATTATTAATGTGCTGAGTCAGAACTATGTCCGTTTGTGTGCGCGCTTGGGTGTGTATGAGGGAGAGAGATGGGTGACCTCTGAAGTGAGCCTGTACATAACAGCAAATGTAAACATCGCTCCATCCCTAATTACAAAGGGTCCATGCACAGTAAACAAACAATGTAACAGATGCCTGAACCTGCTTTCTCCATTACCATACTCAGAGCTCGAATGCATACTCATGATCAGTGACGGTAGGAGCACCTGAAAGATGAGGTGTGTCAGTACGATTGAAGCTTTGGAATCTGATTCCTCAGACACTGAAGAGGAGCAGCATGATTTTACATCAGGGCCTGACACAACTACTACTGAATCAGCAGTTTTTCCTGTCTCTACATCTCCAGCATCCTCTTCTAAAGAAGAGTGGGGGCCGACCAACCATGGGACACTGCGCTTTTCACGACCCACCTGAGGCCAGGGCTGAGAATTCGCCACTGTGAGGATACACACCGTGGAATCAGCTTGTGAACTTTTTTTTACTTATGATATTTGTAGCCATATTGCCGATATGACAAATCTTCGTGAACGTCACTCCACGAAGAAAAAATCTAAAAAGCTGATTCCACGGTGTGTTCCCTCAGTGGCATGTGTTGTCGGCCCTGGCCTCAGCACTCTGGTGGGTTGGGAAACACGCAGTGTCCCATGGTTGGTCAGCGCCCACTCCAGCCCATTTCTTGAGATTCATTCGGATGAAGCTGCCTCTGCTGTCTCCTCTTCTTCAGAAGAGGAAGCTGGAGATGATTAAGGGACAGGAAAAAATGAATCCCCTGATGATTCTGTGGTAATTGTGTCAGGTTCAGATGTGCAATCCTGCTGCTCCTCTTCAGGGTCTGAGGAATCAGATTCCAAAGCTTCAGTCGTGCTGAAACATCTCTTCATCTTTCGGCTGCTCCTACCGCCATTGATTATGAGTATGCATCCGAGCTCTGAGTGTAGAAATGGAGCATACAGATACAGGTATTTGTAATGTTTTGTTTTTGTACATCAACAAAACTAAATTCTACTACTTGCTTATTGTGCTGCATCAACTCTTCAACCACAGTTCAGGTTTAAATAATTCACTGTTAATTTGATTTTGATGTGAACTTTGTGCATAAATCATTAGTGTTCATAAATCTAATGTTGATTGGTTTCTTTTTCTACAGCCACTTTGAGGCATGCTTATGATAAGTCCCTGAATGGAAGAGCACTGAAACCGACTAAGGCTCTGATATATTAAAGGGCTGCGTGTACTAAAGCAGATGCTAACAGGTTAGCCCATGCTAAAATCATCCCGCGCTGATCAATCAAAGCCGGAAACAAAGGATAGCACCTGTTATCCTGGCAAAATTGCACCGCTCTCCACTTTGTGTTTCTGCTGCTAATGAATATGCAATATGGGCGTTTCTGAACGCCAGAAATTGTGTATTGTTGGGAGGAGACTATGCAAATAGATCAGGTTTGCGTTGCAGTGTGATCAATGAAGCCCTCAATGAGTTTGTAGTGATTATTTTTGCACTACAAATATCGCGTCGGAAAAGCAGGTGCTAACTGGCACAACAGTATACGCACAATGACTGCAGTAATAATTTCAACGAAGAGGCACAGACACCATGACAAGCGACAGAGAGAATGCATTTTTTTCTATTGTATTAATATATTTTCTCACAGCTGAGAGATGAATATTGGATGGTTGGCTTTTGAGTGAGTGAATATTATGATTTAGCCTAGTACTCGTGGACTCGAGAAAAAAATCTAAATGTCACCAGAATTGCTGCAATTTGGGAGAATATCTGCAAAAAAGTAAACACAGTTTGAAAAACAGGAAGAACAGCGGATAAGTTAAGAGTAGGAGGCAAGACGGAGAATCAAAGAAAAAATGCTCATAATAAAATATTTGCAAATGAGACAGGCAGGGGCCATCAGAAGAGATTAGTGTGACCAATATTTTGGATCAGGTCCAGCTCACATTCTGCAAGGAGAAGATAACTGGTGTGTCGGGTCTGCTCCTGTTACCGACAGAGGTGCTGCAGTGTTGTGTGTGGCACATCGCTGATGCCACACTCGGCAGCTGGTCAGTGTGTCTGGGCATGAATAGAAGAAGAGTGGATGAAGGTGGTCAGGTGGTAGTGAGGGATGTTCATGCCAGCGGCTCCAGAGTTCAGCAGCAGGTCCTGCAGGGGATAGAGTGGGTGCACACTATGCATAATCTTCGTAGAAATGGTCTCATGCTCCATCCCATTATGTTTTGTCCTATGTTGTGGAGCAACAAATGACTGTCTGAGCGACATCCCCTCCCCCACAGCAATTCTGGTGACATGTAGATTTTTTTCTCGAGCCCAGCAATATTTGTATTTGTCCTCAATACTAATTTTTCAACCTCAATTGGATAGAAATTCATTTTATGTTTGCGGTTTCCTTGCTATCCGAATCCCTCCATGACAGAGCAAACAACGCCGAAAAATCGTCATTTAAATACTGCTGATATCACACGCAAATGATAACAGGTGCTATCTTAATAGATCAGAACTGTGGAAACATAACCGGAGCAAAACTGCACAGCAAATGTTGAAGAGCACAGCAGTTTACCCCTTGTCATACATCAGGGCCTAAGTACAGTAAATCTTATGCTACGCAAAAAATACATAAAAGAGAAAGATGTTCCTAATCTTGGACATATCCAAGACTATGATATCACACGAAAATCTCATGCCTTTGATTATTTTTTATATTGAAAATAGGTCATTATTAGGTTACTTCTCCCATAAATAGTGATTCTTATTGTTTGAATGGCCCATAAGGGATTCATTTTTTTTTCAATTCTTGGTATTTTTGAGCATGGCAGAAAAAGTAGAAAAAGTAAGGATCTGATGGGTTTTTAGAGTGGTTAAAAGTTAGTGGCTGAATACAGCCAGAACAGTAGAGAGGGGTAGTAAATGTGTCTACAGTGACCTGTTTAAATTTTTAAAAATCTTAAACTGTTTTTAAAATGTATATAAAAATAAGCTTCTTTGCTGAAATCCATTCCATTTGCTGCCACAAAGATTAATCAGAGTCAAATTTCCAGAGAGGAAACTTTTCCAAACTGGCTGTTTTCAGCCACAACAGTAGCTACATGACGGTTTAACAGTTAAAGTAGCCTATACACAAGCGAAAAATTTTAATATACTTAATATATTTGAGTTAAACTTAAACCATTTAAGTCAATCAGTTTCCTCAACTATTTGAGTTCAAGTAACTCATCAGGTTTTACAGTTTACTACCCATATTTATACAGGAAAGAGCGTAAAGTAACTTGTCCCCTCCTTCCCCTTACACCACCACACTCCTTAAACACTTGTCACAATTGCAAAATGTGTTTTACAATTAGTGATGCGGGCTCTGTATCGGTCCGTTGTTGTGAAGAGGGAGCTGAGCCAGAAGGCGATGCTCTCGATTTACCGGTCGATCTACGTTCCTACCCTCAACTATGGTCATGAGCTGTGGGTAGTGATCGAAAGAACAAGGTCGCGGGTACAAGCGGCCGAAATTAGAAGATAAACAGGAAGAAGAAAACCATAGAAGAAGAATGAAGACGGCGAAAAAAAAACATTAGAAGTTGCACAAGCTTTTCAAATACGGTTCTACAAGTGTTCAGGGAATGTTGGTGGTTAGAGACAACTTTATAGCAGCGCGTTTGTTCCGTCAATCGGCGTCTGAAACTAACCTCATATCGCGGAGTTTATAATGAACTCAGCACTGCCGCTTAGCGGAGGTTAGCCGTAGCAACAGAAACAACGCATGGAAGTATGAAGACAGCGACGCATGAAGACGCTTGGAACGGACGCCCCAAATTACGTCCGTCAGGGAGCATAAGTGGGCCTTAAGTCCCCTTGCTTCTGCCTGGGGACTCTCATACACCACAGAACCTTTTTGACTGAAGACCTTCTGCTTTGCTGGATGTATCAGATGGGACTTTATCTGCGACTCCTGGAGTTCAATTTGTACTCCGCCCTCCCCTTTTTGACTTTGGAAATTACATATATTTCTTTCCTCGCCTGTGCTGCTGCCAGGACTTTCTAGTGGATGTCATAGTTTTGAGCGACTATAGCTGAGAGGATAGAGCTGTCGTCTACTAAACAGGAGGTCAGAGGTTCAATTCCTCTCTACTACATGTTGAAGTGTCCTTGGGCAAGACACTGAACCCTACCTCTCATCCTGATGTGCTTATTGGGGGTGTGAATGTGTGTGAATGTTAGTTACTAGCACCAAGTATGATACAATTTAGGTGCTGTGTGAATGGGTGAATGAGACATGTAGTGTCAAAGTGTTTGAGTGGTCACATGACTAGAAAAGCGCTCTACAAGTACAGTCCATTTACTATTTACATATCAAAGTGTCCTTAGACAAGACACTAAAACCCTACATTACCTCCTGACATGCCTATCGGGGGTTTGAATGTGTGTGAATGGTTAGTTACTAGCACCAAGTATGTTTCAATATAGGGGCTGTATGAAAGGGTATGAATGGGCGAATGAGACATTTAGTATAAAGTGATTGGAGTGGTCACATGACTAGAAAAGTGCAATACAAGTACATCCCATTCTTGCCAACAAGAAGATTTTAAAGAAAAGACAGCAATACAAAAATATTCAGAAGTTAATGATACAGTGGACACCAACCCTGTGACCACCGGGGAAGGTTTGAAAGCAGTTATCTGAGAGGAAATTATCAATCTCTCATCCTGGAAAAAAAAGACAAATAAAAGTGGAAAATCTCAAAATTAAGATAAATGAATAATAAAGAAATCTTGGTTTTGACAGAACTAAAGGCAGTAAGGAAAAAACTAGATGATTTGTTAACTGAGAGAGTAGAACTAGCTCAAACTTTTAATAAACAAAAATATTACAGTGGAGGTGCAAAATCATTAAAGATACTCTTGTAAACTGAGAAAACAAACTAAATCAAATATTGTGCTTGTTAAAAATAAAGCTACAAATAAAGGTCTAACAAGTAATAAGTAAAGCTTCTGACTTTAGACCAAATACGGAAGTGGGTACATTTAAAATCTGGAGTAAAAAAGGATGGTATTTGGTCCACTCTCCATCTTCTGTGCCCGTCAACCTGGTCCAGCGTCTGCAAGAGAGAAACAACCCTCCCTGGTCTCCCTAAATTCTTTTGCTAATGCTCCTCTTTGAACTCCATTTTCCCAGGCTGATGTTTTATCTATCAGTCCAAATTGTCTCAGCTAAGGGCCTGTAAATCTCCATTAGTCTGGTGCGCTAAGAGCCTGTGAATCCTCAGTGCTATTATTTATCCACTGCTCTCAGCTAAAGTTAGTAAAACTAAATGAATATGTCCATAAATCAGCTAAAGCTAGTATAAATATGTATTGCAAATAGAAAACTAAACTGAAAATGAAGAAGTTAATTCAACTCTTTGCAACAGTTGCTTCCCACCTCTACCAGCGTGAGTCTCTGCCATCTTGAGTGCTGGTGCTGCGGCGTAACTCCTGTTAATGACAGGGTGCGTGTGCGCGTGTTCGTACATGGACGTACATACACACATGCGGCCGGCCCGGCTAGTAAACACAGAGCTGGAGATCAACACACACAGGCGCTGTGTTACATCATGCTATACTCCGGATGAAAATACACACCCGGTTCTTCACATAGAGATTTTTTATTTCCTTCAGTGTGAAAACAAGGAATTTTCGCTTTTAGCTCCTTTAAGCTTATCCTCAGACAAGACAACTGCATCTCAGTTTTGGCGAGAATATGCATGAAAGATCTAGATGACATATTTTTTAAACACCTTTAACAGCACTGGCAGGACTAGGGGGGAAAACCATGCTGATTATAGCCATATCTTAAGCCGTTGTCCTGCTCTAAAAAGGTATTGGATATATATTTGTCACGATATCATAAGTGTTTTGAATATGGACGTTTATATTGACTGTGAGTTCATTTTGCTGGGCAAAATACCAAAAGATATAGTAAAAATGGAGAATAGGTACATTATAAGAATATTAAGAATAACAGTTCTTAAACTTATCACAAGAAACTGCAGCTGCTCAACTGGCCCTCCTCTTGACCCAGCTGGCATATATAGAGTCCAGGAGCAGGAGAGGACTCCTCGCAATCCTCTGCTGTTTTCACCACCCGAGCCAAGTCCTTCCTGTCTTGTGCAGTGCAGCTCCTATACCACACTGCTGTACTTAGACAGAGGATGCTTTCTATGGTGTCTCTGTAGAAATTGGTCAGAATCTGAGGGGAGAAGTCAGTCTTGTGAGCTTCCTGAGGAAGACAAGCCTCTGTTGGGCCTTCTTCACTAGGTAAGTGTGGATCAAGTGAGGTCAGAGTTAATGTGGAACTTCATTGTTTCCCACTTGCTCCACCTCCTTCCCGTGGATCAGGACAGGGGTATGCTCCATCCTCCTGGATCTTCTAATAGCTCATAACTCATAGCCTCTCTCTCTCTCTTTGTTGCTCACTCTTAAGGCCCATTTATGCTCGACGCACACGCACGGAAAAGTTTCGTCCGTCTTCTGTGTCAATTTTGTGCGTTTTTGGTGCGTTTTCAGGCTCCTTGCGCATCCGTCACTCGATGCAGACGACGGAGTAACACCACCGGAAACCGCAGGGTCAGTATTGAGCATAGTGGAGCAGAAACAAACCAGGGAAGAAGAAGAAGATAAATAGGAAGAAGAAAACCATAGAAGAAGAATGAAGACGGCGGAAAAAAAACATTAGAAGTTGCACAAGCTTTTGAAATAAAGTTTTACAAGTGTTCACGGTGTGTTGGTGGTTAGAAACGACTTAATAGCAGCGCGTTTGTGCCCGAATCGATGTTCTAATCCAACGTCATATCGCAGAGTTTATAATTAACTCAGCACTGCCGCTTAGCGGAGGTTAGCCGTAGCAACAGAAACAACGCATGGAAGCATGAAGGCAGCGATGCATGAAGACGTTTGGAACGGACGCCCCTTTTTATGTCCGTCAGGGAGCATAAATGGGCCTTTAAAGAGACCACAATGAAGAAGACTACTTTGGGGGGGTGAACACTGATATATACTCACTTCTTGAGCTTGAGTGAGGATAGGCTGAGAGAATAACCCATTGACTACCAGGTGACAGAAAGCAACTCCCCAAGAAGACAAAATTAACAGTCTGCGGTTTAGTAGGGAATTGTATTGGGTTCAGTGAGCTGCCACGACTAATGAAGGCTTTACTCTGTATTCCCCACTGCAATGCAAGATCTGAAAGGGTGTTTAAAATGGAAAAAAAGATTGATACACAGAATAAGATGTCTGTAGACTCTGGGAGAAGGTGAAGCACACAAATACACCCCTTCCCAGAAAGTGTTAAAGGATGCAGACAAATCTGTATAATAAGTCATTATTGAATGCCAGAGAGCCACATGACTGAACAAGAGAAATTAAAATTAAATCTGTAATGAAAATTAAATGTAATGTTTAACTTAAAAGACAAGAAATGTGAAGTAGATATTGTGTTTACTTGTATATTGTCTGATAATATGAAAAATAAATTACTGAGCCTCTTATACCCTTTCATGTATATATTTATTTATTTATTAATTTATATATAACACAAATGATCACAGTCACACAAATGTGGTTGAAAAGAGTTTTTTCTTTTACATTTCTTGTATAGCTATTTTAAAATTTAAAAAAAATACTTGAGCTTAGTTGGCAGACACGGGGGAAATTTCCCTTATTTTCAAATCCAAAACTTGACAGGTGTGCTCTGTTCTGCTTGTTATTTTAAATTTTTTGTATAGGCTACTTCCCTCTTTTATGTTTTTATTCCCCTGTACAGTGTCCTTGGGTGTTTTGAAAGGTGCTTTTGAAATAAAATGTATTATTATTATTATTACTTACAGCTTAATGACGTGCTACCAAAATGGAAATATTTTAAAGATGTAGTCCTGCCTGAGCTCCATCAGACTGCATGCTTTTACATTTCCTTAAAGAAGGTTCCTCATCTCCCCAAAGTTAGATGTATAAAGGTCATGG
Organism: Craterocephalus amniculus; assembly: GCA_036024015.1. Classification (NCBI taxonomy): domain Eukaryota; kingdom Metazoa; phylum Chordata; class Actinopteri; order Atheriniformes; family Atherinidae; genus Craterocephalus; species Craterocephalus amniculus. The sequence goes on from JAVQJG010099923.1 coordinate 9,754, forward strand.
TGCGTTCCATTTGAACTCGGAACTCGGATTTTCCGACTTCACCAGCCTCGACTTCGCATTTCAAGATGGCTGCGCTCATTGTTTACCTTGCAGAAGCCCCTAATATAACACGTTTATTAGCACTTGTGACCAGCTTTTGTTGCATTAAATCAGCCGTACACGCAGTGCTGTTGGAGATAAATGTAGGAAGGTGCTGCTGTAGTGTAATTAAGATTTTTCATGAACTATGCTGTCACCTAATGAGATCCAAACCAGGCAAACAGCTTTGCAGCTGCTCTCAACAGCACTTTATTCTTCAGAAACTGACATTTCCTTATTGTGAATGTTGCAAAACAGCTGGTGCTGCTTAGAAACGTTTTTCTTGGAAACAACGTTTACATGTCGGTTTTAGTTGCGTTGCTGGTTTAAAACATCAGCTGCCCCTGAGAAATGCATTTAATGTAGAGGCAGCCTTATTATTTTTCCGAGTTAAGAACTGGAACGCTCTCAACTCGGGCGTGACATCCTTCCCCAGTTCCAACTTCCCAGTTCTGAGGTCAATGGAACGCAGCCTCAGACATCAGTCCTGTTTTGAAGAGTTCAATGCCTAAATATAATTAAATTAAATTAAGAATTAAATTTAAAAAATAAAATCAAAGCCAATTCATGTGATCAGTATCGGTGATGGGTAGTGATCGGCACTCAAGGGGGATCGTTATTGGGATCGGTGGCCAAATGTATATGATTGGAGCATCCTTAATTAATATGAGAGATAAAAAGCAAATAGATAATAAATACAATAACATAGGCCAGAGGTGTTTTTTACACAAACATGCCATACCAGGTGTCGAGGGGTTAAAAAGGAAAAATACCAGGGAAACTACCCATACATACTAAAAGATGAAAAAAATCTATGTGGAACGAGTGTGTATCAACTCATAACGTAATAATGGCTCATAATGTAATAACGGCTCATGATGTAATAACTTAAATGTAATAAAAGTTCATAACGTAACAATCAAACTATTATATAATAAAATCATGAGCGCATAACGTATATACATTATGAAAAAAGTTGCATTATCACCATTTGTTTTACTTTTCCCATTGCTTCAAGGTGAAAGGTTAACTATGGTTAACTAATGCTTTTGAAGTAGACCTATAGTTTAGTTCTGCAGGTTATTAAATTTTAGGTCAGGGCTAGCAGATGACCTACACAAGATTATAAATGATTAATTAGGACACTACATGATTGTTTATTGCATATCTTGGTAAAATGTACACCATCAGCAAATGATAGGTAAATGTATTAAAAAGTTATTACATAATGATAATTACATCCAAATAAACACCATTAATAAATGACTATTATTAATGTTTAACTAATCTTAAAAATTGTGTAAATACTCAGTAATTACATTATGCGACATTTAATGTTAAGTAATACATTATAAGAACTAGAAATGCACTTTGAGAGCGCAGAACTCCGCCTGGGCAGTTCAGCCACCCCTGGTGGGTAATGTAGTTTCTGTTGCTTTCTTTTTTTGTTTGTTTGTTTTTTGTTGTTGTTTAGTAACCACTGATATCATCTGAACCATATGGACATACAAACCCTGGTGAAAAGATAACCTTGGCAGAAGTAATATTGTTAATAATAACTGTCATGATTAATAATAATTAAATCTCATTTAAAACCATGATTGCGGACAACTCAGTTTCACTAATTTACATATGATACACTGAAACCTATCCCTTTTTTGTATTTGAGAAGTAAATGGTGGTAATGAAACTTTTCTCACACTATAAGCCATTATGACATTGTGAGCTTTTATTATATTATGAGTTGCCAAAATACGTATGTGAGCTCATAATGTAATGTTATTACATTATTACATTATGCGCAAAGACGTTATTACGTTATGCGTTCATGATTTTATTACATCATAAGTCGATTATAAGGCTACGTTATCAACTTTTATTACATTTAAGATGTGAACTTGTTAAAAGGACGTCCTTGTCCACACAGGTTGGTGAATAAATGGGGGTCATTCAAAATCTGCCATAGCCTACAACAATATTTTAAAACATATATACTTAAAAAATAAAAAGTTGCATAATTGTTTTACAGGAAATTAAGTTGTGCACCACTGGTATCATTCAGTGCAGCAGTAGCTACTGATCTTGAGTCTGTTTTCTATGCTTTTCGGCTCTATAGGCCTACTTGTTTCTGTGGCTCAGTCAAAAAATGCGGAGGTACACCGGATTGGAGGTTTCAGTAAATATAGACTTTTACAACATAAATAATATTATGTCTATCAGTCAGCTTTAATTTATTAATTCGCTTATTTAGCTGCCAAACTTACTGATCCATAAAATACGCATCCCGTTCTCCCTGCCTCCGTCCCTGTCTCTCTTTCTCTCTCTACCTCTCTCTCTTTTCAGACTCCTCCTTCCTCTGTTCCTCTCTCATCCGCTCTTTCTGCCTAGCAGCTGCTGCAGACTCTTAGCTGAGACCAGGACCAGCGGTGGATGGGACGGAGTAGCAGCCGCAGCAGTAGCAGGGCGCACCGACCAAAGCATGCCCCAGCGCAGTCATGACTTGCTCGGCGTCAGATAGCGAAAAGATCGTCATCAACTGCGGAGGAATCCGACACGAGACCTACAGGAGCACCCTGAAGACGCTTCCTGGCACGCGCTTGTCTTGGCTGACCGAGCCCGATGCGTTCAGCAACTTTGACTACGACCCGAAGTCCGACGAGTTCTTCTTCGACCGCCACCCGGCCACTTTTGCCTTCATCCTTAACTACTACCGCACTGGCAAGCTCCACTGTCCCAACGATGTCTGTGGGCCGCTCTTCGAGGAGGAGCTCGCCTTCTGGGGCATCGATGAGACGGACGTGGAGGCGTGCTGCTGGATGAACTACAGGCAGCACCGCGACGCAGAGGAAGCTCTGGACAGCTTCGAGACCCCCGAGCCAGACGCGCCGGACGATGACCCGGCGCTTACCGGCGGAGCGGATGGTGACCTGAGGCGGCTGTGCATGCAGGAGGACGGCCGCAGGGCTACTAGGTGGGAAGTGTGGCAGCCCTGGATGTGGGCGCTGTTTGAAGACCCCTACTCCTCGAAGTACGCAAGGGTGAGTGGCCGTACACAGGTCTGGTCTTCTCTCCATGACAAACCTGCAGTGCGTCTTTCTCCTCTTCTACACGCAAACTGCTGCGATGTGTTGTGCGTGACTCTCACCATCAAACCTCTGGAAGGGTGTGCAAAAGCCTGCTTTTCTTGATATATTTATTGTTCTCACTCATGTACAGCATTAATTCTCTATCTGAAGAAATCTGTACATCATTGTCTTAAAATGGATGAAAAAAAGACAATTTTGGGATTTTTAGTTGATAATTGAAATATCAGTAAACTACCTATTAAATGTAAGCTACCTAAATCTGTGACTTACTTGCCGAACTCATGGGTTACTGACAGAAAACAAATAACATGAAAACAAAATCCTCCAAACCAACGCTTAATAATTAGAAGTTAATGATCAAATAACAGATTTTGGAGTTTGGCAGAATTAATTTTAGAAAATTACAAAAGTATAAAAATGGTAGTTGATAAATCAATTTAACCTGAGCCAAGTAGCTGGTAATCATTGAGATGGACCATTCAGGTGATTCAGTTATCAGCCAGTAGCCCACCCACTTCCTGTCACTGCTCACGAAACTGCTTCAAAGCTCCATGTGTGCTCTCCTTCTCCAGTGACATTGATTGAAAGCTCATGCTATATGTTCTCAAACTACTGAACAGTATCATGCACCAGACTTACCATAAGTGGTACACTGCAGTCATTCATGCTGTTTTGAGCCATTGTTCTGTATGCTATCATGCGGTTTCATGACTGAAAGACAATCAGCAGCTGGTCTGTCTCGATAGGCATGGATGCCATGAGTAATAAATGAGTATATATGAGTATAGTATATATGAGTGTTGAATATATACTCATATATATTAAGCTTGTCTTCAAGGGCTGCAGTCTTAGGTTTTCCATGCAACCATGCTCCAACGCATTTGAAAAAAAAAACAACTTGCTGTTCAAAGGCCCTAGCAAGGTCTGTACATTAACTTTTTAAGCTTTTAGCACTGGTGCTACAATCTGGCGCTATCTTCAACAAAAATGTTTATCCCAAGTGTCACCGGGTCCGTGGGCGTCGTGCCCGCTGCAGCGGTGCACATCCGGGGTAAATCATAATAAAAATTAGAAAGAAAGAAAAAAGAACGGCCTTTCAGCACACAGAAAGAGAGAAATGTATGGCGTCATGTAGAGTATCAGCAGATTCGACCACTTTTCCCAGTTTGTAAAATGGCGAAAATATGGAGAGAAATGCCCCTCCCGCCGTCCCATCCTACGAGTATAAGTGCGCATTTATGCGCGGATAAAAATATTTTATACAATCAAATTAAAGCAATCATATCTCCGGTTTTATTTGGTCTATCGGCGCCAAATAAAAACGGGGAGAGAGTTCGAAATCCGCACTTTCGCGTAAAGTTGACAGCAGTGCTCTACGTGACATAGTTTTTTAGGTACGGCGCTTTATGTTGCGTTCAGACCAAAAGCAGCGAGAGCGTCGGGAGAGTCAGGTTTACATGTTAAGTCTATGTAAATGCGCGTCAAGGCACGGCGAGCAGTTGAGCAGTGCGTTTTGAGCGTCGGGAGCAGCGCGTTTTGGGCGTTTGAGCGTCTGCTGCTCTCGCTGCGCGTCAAGAGCAGCAAGAGCAGCCGCTGCTCCAGTTGGAAAATCTGAACTTTCGCTGCTTGACGCGGAGCGTCAACCAATCAGCGCAGCTTA
>JAVQJG010099929.1:0-10553 GCA_036024015.1 Craterocephalus amniculus
ATCCTCCTGGAGACGTTTTACTCCAAGGTTGTGGACCCATCCACTCACGAAAAAGTTATATGACTCCAAACTTTTATCGGCTTTCATTTGCTGTTTAGTTTAATACGAAGTCTGCAGGACCAGATAGTTCGTTATATCAACCGCCTCGATTCTCCGGTTCAGGGGAAAACTCTGTAATGTTCATGATCTATGGGTCAAGTCCAGCATATTTTGTTATCAGCTGCGTATACCTTCCTTTTGCATCTGGGTCTGAATCCTTACAATAATCGCTAACCGGTATTTGAACATCCATTGATAAGCACTGCATATTTACTTCCTGCCCTCCATCTGCATCGCGCACGTCATCCAGGTGACGTAGGTGAAACCCACCTATTCATGACAGTGTCATCTCCGGGCACTTTGCAGTCAGATGTAAACACAGTTCTGAAGAAATACCCGGAGTCAGAAATGTGTCCAGCCAGCATATTACAACAGAATGAATTGCCTGCAATGAGCAGATTTAGCTAATTGTGCTTGAAATGAAGGACACTGGGCCAAATGATAAATTATAAGTTTTTAATGATCATTGAACTATATGATGGTGCAGAATTGACTAAAAGCATCATTCTAAGTAAACTTTAGTACATTTTCAAAAATTATTAGCTATTTACTTTTCTAAGTTTTGTTTTACGTTTAGTTTTCACATTAAATGAATGCTTTAGTTCATAATAACCTAGAATCTAAGTTCTTTTCTGAAAAAAGGTCTTATTCATATGTGCCACCCTTTTCTGAGGATGTGCCTCTGCCTTGCCCTCCTGTGAAAAAAATTCTATACACGCCACTGGAGAGCGCTACAGTAATTCAGGTGAGAAGAGACAGAAGTGTGCACTGTTAGGTGTAAGAAATGGCTGAAGATGACAGGTATGACACCCAGAAGGGGAAAGATAAAGGATTCAGGAATCAGGATTAGAATTGTGACCATTAGATTTAAGATAAGTTTCAAAATGCAAAAAACAATAAGGAGGGTCTCACAAATTTATAAAACATCTGCTGAGGAGACTTCAATTTGTTATATTTCTTGTATTAAATAAAAAAGATTTTTGTTGGTGTGTGTGTACATATGTATTCCCCATATTTCAGGTACATGAAGGTTTGTGAGGACTTTTGAGGACGAACTCTCTTTTACTGTAGTTGACACCGTGAAACTTTGGCTACGTTCACTCTGCAGGACTAAATGCTCAACTCTGGGTTTGCTTGTTTTTTACTCTGATATAATTTTGTTCATGTTGTTCACATTATAATTAGACTACAGCAACTATCAGACACTAGTGCGAGCAGTCTATGGGCCCAGAACATGCATGGAAAGCGGCATGATGTCACACACAGCATGCTGGATATGGAAACATCATTCCATCTTGCTGATTCCTGCCTCCTTCAGCACGGAGGTGTGGCATTTGTCTCACTTCAGTGATGGAAAAATGGGAAGAAACGTGACCCAAATGTTCAGGCTGATGTCACTTTAACACCAGATATGCATCGGATTTAGTACCTCCAATGAAAGTGATATCAGTCCAATTTAAAAAATCTGCTTTGTGCTACTTAGACTGTCATAAAAAAGCAGATACAGGTCAAATTCTGGAAAAAAACACTGAATTTTGTCCATCTTTGCCTGCAATGTGTACGTAGCCATTGAGATTATCCACATCAAAATGCCCCTATGTGGGACATGCACATGCATGCAGGTATGGATTATCATGACCAAAGAATATGCTGTCATGGGATTAACTGAAAGTGAGGCATATAAATCTGCGTTTCTATATCTGATTCTTGAGGGACGCCGTCCTGCCAGTTTGAGATGCTTCTTGCTCCAACACACCTGATATAAATCAAATGGATACAAAGACTTGTCGTCAAGTTCTGCACAATAGAAACAACTAAAACCTCCAGGACAGCAGACCTGATGGACCGAAGTTTGAAACCCTTATACAATAAACACGGTCCATCACAGTGACGGTAGCTCTCATGCATTTGTTAACCAGGGTTTGTGTATCTTTTCAAGTCATGCTAGGATGTTGATCACACCAAGCGAGGACTACTTTTCTAGTTGTGGTTATAAGCAATAAAAGCAGGCTCTGAAATGACACCATGAGGGGAAGGTTGCATTGTAAAAAGGATGTTTCAGTTCAAACTATGCTTGGTTTCCAATTTTAAGGAAGTAATGTCTTTGAATAAACCCAGCTGGGAAGCTAGAAGGTATCATATTACTGGTGGAATGCATGCTGGTGTAGAGCTCATATTAGATGAAAGCCCACAGTTGAAAGTGCAACATTTAGCTGATCCATCCAACACACCCTTTTCCTCTTCTGGAAAACTGATGTGCAATTTGCATCCAATAATACCCAAGTCCAGGCTCACATTTTCATGCTTAACTCTCACTAACTGTTGATGGCAGCAAAGTCAAAAAGTGGATACTAGTTGGTTAATATAAGTTCAGACAAGGATTGAACTTGATTATCAAGGGTCACAGTGAACAGTGTAGCACCACCATCATCCCCATTCTACTTCCTTATTGTTATGAACCTGTACAGTCATGCCACCATCCTATTTGTGACAGCTTGACATACTGCAGCAATCAGTATGTCAAGCTGAATGCAGCCATGTTGATCACTTTCACGCAATCTAAATACAGGCAGTTCATGATTTTGAATGCGAATGTGGACGTGCAACCACATTATTGTCATAATGCGGGAAAAACTGGACCCAAATAAGCAGACACCAGCCACAAAAATGCAAGCACCAAAGTGAGTTTGTTCAGACTGGCAGACGGGCTGAGGTGGATCAGAGGATGGAGACGCTCACTGAACACTCAGTTCAGCAGGTGAAGCATAAACAAGCAGGTAAACAAACTGATCCAGAAGAGCTGATGGTAGGAGGCCCACAGTGACAGATCACAGGAAGATGGAGGGCAAGCAGATGGAGGGTAAACTGTCAGATCCAGGTGAGCTGATGGTAACAGATCCCTGGCAGCAGATCTCAGACCGGAGACGGAGACGACGATCTGGCAGGGATCAGCTGCAGCCTGCAGCAATACAGTATACTGTATTCTGCTGCTGACTGTCTGATGCAGAGCAGGTGTAGGGGAAGGCTGAAGCAGCTGAAGCTCCACCCAGCTGTGCAGCATCCTGCACTACAATAAATCTGTGGCTAAATACAAGAAGTTATACTGAAACCAAATTTGATCATTTTTTACCTGCTAATAGATATTAAACATTCTGGAGTGTTTAATTGGGGACAAAAAGCAATTCTTCGTGGGGCGAATTGAGTAATTTTAAGAAAATACTTGACATACAGTCAGAGGGGAGGCTACTTTAGAATTTTGCTGAATATTTTGCAGAAGGCCTTCCTGTGTGGAGTTTGCATGTTCTCCCCCGTGTATGCGTGGGTTCTCACCGGGTACTCCGGCCTGGACAGACTGGCGACCTGTCCAGGGTGTACCCCGCCTCTTGCCCCTTGACAGCTGGGATAGGCTCCAGCACACCCGCGACCCACTTGGATTAAGCGGTTCAGAAAATGGATGGATGGATTTTGCAGAAGTACTTTTTTGAGGACTCATTATCATTTGATACACTGAGAAGATGCTTTGGCACCAACCTTTACACTTTGTTTAAGAGTCCAGATTAAAGTCAGGAATAGGCTGAGTAAGGATTTTGGTCATTAAGCGCCTCCAAGTACACATGTGTATCTGTGTAACAGTGCATTTAAGTTTATTATCAGCTGCTTGGATTATCCTCAGGTCTTCATCTCCATCTAGTGGTTCGAGGGCAACACTGAAAAACAAAGAAGGGTAAATTCCAGCTATGAATCTCATTCATGCTTTGAAACACTAGTCTCTAAATAAAGCAGTGATATGGCCTCATTGGTTTATAAGCATAATTTTGTCTGACCAAAAGTTCACACTTCAAAATCATTGCATTCACTGGGATTTGAGACAAAGTATAAATGCGCTTATTTAACAGTTGCCATCCCTTCACTAATAATATAATACAATTTTTACAGTTCTCCATACTTGCGTGTTTCTCTGGAGGGTCTTAATATGCTAATTAACTGGTGGTTAATGTGTACTTAAAAGTAAAACCTCAGGAATAAATAAAGGTAAATGTAAAAAAAAGTACAAATACTTCAGATTCACCAGTTGGTGTTCATAACGTTATTGTGTGAAATAGAAAAAAGTGACCATTTTATGTGTGTCATCCTAACCCATAGTGCACACAAATACACCCATGAGTTTGAGCAGCTATGCTTTTTAGTGCATTTCATTGGTCATGAAATGCACTTCCTTAACTCTAACCTTAGTAATAACCTTCGCTTGAACTCTCCTCTGAGATTCTGCCCCATCCAGACTGAGATTGGTTGCTATAGGGACTACCGATCACAACAAGATCTGTAGTTGTACCAGAAAAGGTCCCTGTGAAGTAACAAAAATGTGTCACAAAAAAAACACGCACGCACACACACACACACATTCACACACACACACACAAACACACACACACATTAAGTGCTTGTCTGTCCTGCAGGCGCATGAAGGCATTGCACTACTAGCCTACTTTCGGACAAGTCATCGCTCTGAAAGTGTCCACCCACCGTGAAATTCATATTATTCCATTGGAGGACACACAAACACACACACACACACACAAACACACACACACTTACAAACACTGACAGCGGCATCAAATATTGTACCTATAAAGATCCTATCTATGCCTTACAGAGACCTTTAGAATGATAAACAGCACAAAAAAGTAAGGAAAGGTGTATTATTTTATCCTCTAAAGGTTTATTGCTTGAATGTGGGATTAATCACCTTTACTGGGAAATAACCTGTAAGGATCATGTCTCTATGGAATGAGCAACACAGCTAAATGTGTAGGTAGCACCCTTAAAAATGGGCCAGAATCCCCTACAACTGTTGGATATGGATCATTAAGTGCTGTCAAGAGATGTGGTTTCCCAGCATACAAAAAGTTACCTTTTTGAGCTGTACCGTGTTGGAAAGATGACTGATCAAGTTTTCCAACCATGTACTATACAACCCCGACAGGTGCTCCACACTACAAATATTAGTTATCAGACCTGAACACTAAAACAGGTATGTGCTAATTAATGCATCCAATCAGCGATCTGGATTCACACACTGCTGAAACAGCAATGTCTGGTTTCATCAGCGCTCCAGATGTTCCTGTGATCTAAGGAAAGTATTAAAACAAAAATGATTCAGTGTTGAAAATGTCCCTTTTTTGTGATCTGATTGAAATCACCATGGTGCTACTTTTTAACTGTAGCCCCCAAACTCAAAATCAGTCTGCATGGAGAAGAAGAAAGGCAACTAATTGTTGCATTCAAGAAGCAGAATCTATCAAATAAATCTTTAATCCTGGGAAATTTCAGGCAGGCGTGAACAGAATCTGCTCTACAGAAAGCTCCCAGTCACCTGCTCATGGTATCAGATAATGGCAAATGTCATTTTAACTCTTTCACGTCTCAGTGCAGCATTGGATTCAGCTGACTGTCAAACTCTTTACATCTGACTGGTGTTCATGAAACAGTCCTGCTCCTGTTTTATTTATTGGACAGGAGCAGATCTGGGATTCCTCCTCCTCTACATACCCAGTCACACAAAGATCCTGCTTTCATTGCATGCTTCTCTTGCACTACGGTTTGTTGCAGGTGCAAACATCCCATTTCAGATGCAGAAGACACACAGATCTACCCTTAAATCTTGTTGACCCCACGGCAACCAGTGCATGAGAACTGCCTTCAAGAGGTAAAATGCCGGATGGCTAATAACGGTTTGAAAGGTGGTTATTTATTGCCTCCCTAACCTCCTCCAGACTTTAAACGCATCTTTGGGCCTCAATCACTTCTGTGACCCATGCTAGAAATTGGGGGATTTCTATTTGATGTGAACTAAAACTTGACAAACAAATTATTTAAATGGTAAAAGGCTGCTAAATTTTACACAATAAATATTCTAAAAACAACAATATTCCTTTTATGACCTTGGTTGTTATGATCAGTTTGAGCTTGGGTGGCCTGTATTTTACTATCAGCCCTGCTGTTTTTTTTTTTCAAATCCCATCTGCAGCTGGTTCAAAACTCAGCTGCAAAGTTTTTTCCAGGCACTGAAAAGGACAAAATGTCACCCATGTTCTTGTATAGCTCCTGATTGCTGTCCACTTACTCCAACCCCAGACCTCTGACATCTTCTGGAAAACTACTTTCAGCTATCTGTTATTTTTGATTAATCTATTGAAACAGGTTTTTTAAATATAGTTTTTAATCTTTACTTTTATTGTGTCTGTTATGTCCAGCACGTATAGGTCAAGTCAACTGTGGTTGCTTTAAATGTGCCTTATGAACAAACTTTTTAAAATAAATCTAATGGGCTGAAAGATTAAAGTGCGTTTTATGTATATAATGTAAAACATAGTAACGCTACCTTAGAGTTTGGCTCTAGTTGGTCTATTTGTTTTCGTAACTTTCCATTTTTTATGGTAAAAGAGTTCAGTGCGTCCTCCTCCAGCTGGTTGGGTCAGTTCATGTGTGCGTGCCAGTATATGGATTACGCATCCGGAGAGCGCGCGCTGCTACACGGCAGCAGCCACGAATCCTCGGAGGAGAGGGAGAGGATGATGATGACGGTGATGAAGCCGGGGATGAGGAGCACGTGAAGCCTCATTTGGGGGGGATTAGCTGTGAGGATGGATTTATCGGACTGACTGTCCTGACTGAGAGCGGCGCGCAGAGAGAGATGGGGGACCCACACCGGCGCTCCGGAACCCTTGGAAGTCTCACAGCCAAGTCTCGGCTCTCCAAGGAAACCAAGCTCCGGCTGCGCGTGATCTTCCTGGATGACAGCGAACGGACATTCGAGGTGGAGGTAAGCGTGAAACGGGAAATAGTTAAAAGAAAAGAAATAAATACTTTTTTAAGTAGCCAATTAATAATAATAATAATAATAATTTAATTTAACTAAAAAATAAAACAAACAAGCCTCCCTAATCATTCAAATATATCCTGACGTTGTTTTGTTTCGATTTTTCCATTGTGTAGCCTAATTATTGTTCAAGACATATTTTCTCCTTTTTGTCTTTGTTCGCTGGAAAAACAAATAGGCCTAATGTCCAAAAGTGATTCAAAATGACTCTGTTAGTGCCAAAAAATACCACAATATTCATTTAGAGTTTAGATTTACAAATAAAAATGAAAATATTGCAGCTAACAAGACATCATGCCAGCAAGATATTTGCTTTACTACAGGGTTTTTTTTAGTTTTAGGTCTTTGTTTATCTGTTATGCTGCAAAAAAAATCTGCTCTCATGCACCTGTGCTTCAACTGTGCACAGAAACTTGTATCTAATCTTGTTTGCAACAAAATGCATCAAATCACATCAAAACACCAGTGAGAAACATCTTAGCTGCTGCTGCTCAATCCATCCATCAATCATGGGTGAGAAAGAGGGTCTTTCCTGCTGTAATGACCACAGGGCTGCTGCCCTCACTCTGTAATGGAAATGCAATCAGAAACAGCAGCTTTGAATATGGGCAAACTATTTTTTTCCCTTTTTAAATTTGGTTTATTTTTTTAAAATCTTAATAGTTGTCACTACAGCAGGTCTAAAGATAATTAAAAACTAGTCCTTAGACTAGACTGGTCCCATAACTGGGAAGTGTAAATGCTTCAGATCAGATGATTGTGTCATTCTCTCCTTTCTTCTTTATATTCCTGAATAAGGAACAGAGGAACATTCATTTGAACTAACGTTGAGGAGTATTTAAGGCGTGTGCCCACTAAAACATCCAAACATCTCTCCAGCTGTCAAACAGCTGTGTGATGTGTGAAGAGCTGGGTGGGAACAGCCATGTGCTCCACTATCCAGGTCAGGAGCCGCTGAGCGACGGGCCACATTTTCAACATGGTGATGTCGCCTGCGAGGCAGCACTGATTCAAATAGAGAACCGTGTGTGTGTGTGTGTGTGTGTGTGTGTGTGTACTTCAGAGTATTGTGTTAACAAAGTAGCTCCATTTTCCACGCACATGCTTTCTTCGCTGTCAGTTTCCCAGTGGCCTCGGGGACATTAGTAGCATCTTTACTAGAAGAGAGACAGAAGGGAAAAAGACAGGAGAGAACAGAGAGACAGAGATTGTGGATGGATGGATGCTAGCTAAAATAAACTGTGATAAATATAGTGTATCTGTTGGACTGAGAGGGTAATGAGTGAGGATTACAGGCCAAACCCACGCTGCAGTCTTAAGTAGATGTGCTGCTTCTGCTTCTGCTTCTGCTTCTGTGCTCATGAAAACTGAAACATCTGTCTTTGTGAGGACCGGCTTGAGTTTTAAACCTTGGCTGTAAGGATTTTAGCTGAGGTACCTGAGCTTATTCCCGTCTTTAAGGAAAGTAAAGCTGAAATCAGGGTTTGACTGAGCACCCATCGAGGGTCCTCACAAAGATAGGAGTGCAAATGTGTGTGTGATTGAAAAGAGAGAAAGAGGTTTTTTCCTCTGACCCCCATACTCCAACCCTCAGGGCAAATCCTCAATAAATGATCGGAGAGGATGCAGAGAATAAGGAGAAAATTGATGAAAGAACTGTAAAGGGGGGTATACACTCTGTTTGTGTGTGCAGTGGGAGCTTCTTTTATGGGTTCATATACAAATAATTACACTACTTACAAATCAATTGGGATATTTGCCTTTTTGTATGATGTCAGAATTAACCTAAAATGCTCTTTAACCTTTGTTTGTAAACTTAATTTCATTGAATATCCCAAACTATGGTAGTAGTGGTCCCATTCGTAGAAAAGTGCATTTAAAAAAACATACACCAGCATTATGTTAAACCCTGTGTAGTTATATTTGATTTATTTCCCCAGAAGAAAAAACACATGTTGTTGGTGTATCTCCTATAATAATCATTCCCATTTCATTGCAGCCACACAGAAAACCCCGTTATTGTCACTTTCTGATACTTTGGTTACACCTTGCCTCTTTAGTTCGATTTTGATTTTTGGGGTGATGATTTGATTCAGTATTGATTCTCGATTATCTTAGTCCATATTCAACCCTCTTTTAGTAACAAAATTTTACAATTAACTTCCTTCCTCCATGAGCCAGAAACAGCTCTGAGGAGTTGTTGCAATAGTTGAAAGAAAACTGATTACTTCTGTCCAACAAAAAAAAAAGATTTAAATGTTGTTAACAAAAAATTTAACATGTCTTTGTCGAAAAGCAGTAGCCATGAAAGTAGTCAAGCAAACCTTTTTTAAGTCTTTTGAAAAATCGATTCTTGGAAATTTTGAAACAATTCAGAATCTTGATGAACAAGAATCTCGATTCTGATGAAAAAATATGTTTGTGGGTACCCCTACTCTTTGGTTAGGAAAGACATTGTGGCCAAAGTGAAATATTCGGGATTTGCTTTTTTTTTTTTTTTTTTTTTAAAAACAAAAGAATTTTTGATTAAAATCTGAACATGTTCCCTTCAGTTTGGGGAGGAGGTCTTGCCCTATAAGTGGAAGATATTCAAGAACATCAGGGTCTTGTCCACGAGTGAGGGAATGATGGAGAAGGAGATGGACAGGTAGAGCATTGGCAGTGGTGCAGACTCTGCATGGATCCATCATAGTGAAGGAGTCGAGCTGAAGGGCGAAGCTCTGGACTGGGAGGGAAAGGGTCCTGTCCTATGGCTGCTGCTCATGCAACCCGACCCCAGAAAAGCGGCGTAGATGGATGGATACTCACAATCATGAAATAGAAAGTTTTCAAGATTTATGTTTTAGTACACTAACTCTGAACTTGTGTACTTTGCTTTTAATTGTAGGTGTGGCTTTCTCCTCTAGGTCAGTGGTTCTCTAACTGGGGGGCATGGCAACATGATGGAGGGGTGCAGAAAAACTAATATTTTGACATTTTGGTTTATTGCTCCAGGCCACCTGATGGCAGAAATGCATCAATTTACTTCTGCCAACCACCAAAAAATATCAAGAAAAGCGGAATAATGATGCGTCAGATTTGTATAAGGAAGTTCGTTCCCAGTCAGAATTACAGCATAAACCCCCCTTGAAGCTAGCGAGTCAAGACTCACTTGCTCCGACTTCACCCATTAAAAAATGCATTCTTGTTGAATTTCCAATGGGGAACTCTGAAAATGTGACTTCTCAATCAAATTGTGTGTGTCAACACATCAGAGCATGGTCGGACTTGGGAAAAAAATAGGCCCTGGCATTTTTCCTCTGGACCAGCCCCACTATTGGCTGGCCCGTTCTCAGATAATCATTTCTGAGAAGTTCTGTAATATCTTGCACGTCCTTTCCCTCAACTTTCTCACTGGCCACGGAATTCTCCGAATCTGATCCAATACAAACGTGACTTGGTTTTCCTCTTGAACTGACCTCCAGTGACTTTGTCTTCGTTTTCATCCGTTGAAGTCATGGATGTAATACATCCATGGTTGACATCGAAGAAGAGGCGGGAGCACTTGCAGCAACGCTAGTAGAAGTTGCAGTAC
>JAVQJG010099938.1:0-11366 GCA_036024015.1 Craterocephalus amniculus
CCTTTTTGGTTGACAATACGAGATGATAGGCCCTGCGACAGACTGGCGACCTGTCCAGAGTGTACCCCGCCTCTCGCCCGTTGATAGCTGGGATAGGCTCCAGCACACCCGCGACCCAAATTGGATTAAGCGGTTCAGAAAATGGATGGATGGATGGGTAACTCTAATTTTAGAGCCGATGAAGCAAACAAAGATGGGAGGACTGGGACTGGGTCATCATGTTCTTACTTCATCACTGATATCTGAACAGTTGCTTTCAGCATGGCCCATAATGGCTCAAAGTCAGTTTTGAAACGCGTAATTACGCTCTCCCGGGGTCACACAGGAAAAATGTTTCACTTATTTATTTAGATTTATTTGGATCCCCATCAGCACATCACTGCTGGTTGTCTTCCTGAAGTCCCATACATGTGCATTTTATTTACAACACAGTGGTATAACTGTGTTGGTAGACTTGTTACTGTATATTATGTAATTAGTTGTATATTTTCTTAGTTGTTTGCTTGGTCAGTTATTCATTATATAATTTCATAATAAAATAATTTGTGCTCCATTATGTCCAGTTTACTTTCACATTGCTGCCAATTTTCAGAAGTCAAAATCTGAACTCCAGTTGAAAAATCCATAGTTGGTTGTCCTGTTCTTACATCTCATATTTGACCACACAATACATAGCATTCCTGCTTCATATTGATTATTTAAACGCTAATTGTGATATAATGGAGAACTATTATGCGAAGGAGTGATATTACCTTAATTTTGTAACATGAATTGATAAAGAAAGATTATAAGGACTGTTAACACCCACACAGGTGTTTTAAATAGGAGTTAGTCATTAGACCTTCGTTCAGGTGGAAGCAGGGCTCAGCTGTGCTGGGAAATACACGGATTTACCTTTGGGAATAATAAAGACGCTTAGCATGTTGTTCCAGTAAGTCATTTCCATAAAACAGCTACCCAAAGGACACAAAACTACAGATTTAAGGGTTAACCCTTTAGAAGCCTGTTTAATCTGCCAAATGGATTTATGGACTCAGGGACTGTATCAATTCATCAAATTAAACATTTTACATGGAAAATTAGGATTTAACTGATATAGTAATATAGGAAATAACTTTAAATGTTGTATAAATGAAGGGGAAATTGAAAGAGAAAAGATTTAGATAGAGAGAGAGGTGTGGTCACCATGAATGTGTTGATTTGCTTTGTTTACCATAGCAACGACTGAGCCGATGACATCATAGGTATCAGAAGGGACACTCTCTGGGTTTACCTGCGTTGGCTCCTTCTCAGTCACACTGTGATCCTCCTCCTTTATTCTTATCTCATTTCCTGCCATATCTGTGCTGCTAGAGTTCAAAAGCCTGATAGAGATGCATTATACTTCAAAATATGTCCAGCATTCCCAATGTTCCTGCTGCATCCTTGTCGACCAGACTTCCCATACTGCCCCATGGTGGCATGATGATGTCCTTTCTGAGTTCAATATGGTGTTTTTTTTACTCCATTCTGGTTAGTTTTGGTACCTCTATTTTTTTAACGCTTTTTACGTTTTCTATGCAAAGTCAGTTAAATGAGAAGAACTTAAATTCTGCATTGAGAGGAGCCAGATGAGGTGGCTCCAGTATCTGGGTAGGATGCCTCCTTGGAGAGGAATTTCGGGCACCTCCCACAGGGAGGTGACCTCAGGGTAGAGCCGGGAGACACAGGAGGGATTATATCTCTCGGCTGGCCTGGGAGCGCCTCGGGATCCCCCGGATGAGCTGGCTGATGTGGCCTGGGAGAGGGAAGTCTGGGCTTTTTTACCCAGAAGTAGATGGATGGATGGATGAATAAATGTAATGTTTGAGGGAAGAAAAGGTTTGACTTTCTCTTGGTTTTGCACTTTT
The DNA here is from genome assembly GCA_036024015.1 of Craterocephalus amniculus. Taxonomy (NCBI): domain Eukaryota; kingdom Metazoa; phylum Chordata; class Actinopteri; order Atheriniformes; family Atherinidae; genus Craterocephalus; species Craterocephalus amniculus. The sequence goes on from JAVQJG010099938.1 coordinate 1,890, forward strand.
ATGTCTCACATCTTGGAAAAATCAACTCTTAAGCATTAGAGGTCTCAGTCAGCTTCTTACACATGTGCACAGCTGTATTTTTTTTTTAAGGTAAAGATGATAAAACGTGCCAGAAAAAACTGTAAATACCTGAAGCTGCTCAGCATCCAAACCAAGAGAGGAAAAGGTTTCGTAGAAAACGTCAAGATGGTACAGAGACAGAATGCACCCAGCAGACCAGCGCAGAAGATGTGTGCTCCTGTAATTCATGTCTTTGCAGACAGAGCTGCAGACAGCCATGAGCTCATGGCAGACAGCTGCTTCAGCAAGACCCCACCTCACGGAGACACTCTTATCTCCACTCTTATCCCTCGCTCTGTCTCTGTTCTCTCTTCCTCTGATGTCTTCCAATGTTTCTTTCGAATGCCATGATGCGTTCAAAATGTCCGGTTTGTTCGCATCTTCTTGCTAGCCTGCAACACCTGGAAAAAACCAAACTCTGCACGTGTGTCCCAGATGAGCAAGTTGTATGATGCAGTTTGCTGCCGGGCCTCGTCAGCTACAGAAATGCAGATAAGAGATATCAACTGGGTCATCCAATGAGTCGGAAAAGCAGCGTTTTAAGGTTTAAAAGTTAAGAAATGTCTTGTGCTACTTTAATATAATTAATGTAATTTTAAGGAAAAACTTTTCTGGGAATGTATTCGTTTAGTGGCATTATCTTTCCAGCACTAGTGGCAGTTTTGTATTAATAATCTTCACAACACAGTCGTTCATCTTATTTTATTGCATTTTGGTTGGTATTATGTAAACATCTAATAATGATGGTTACACAGGTTTGATAATGGCATTGATATCAATAACGTTTTGTCAGTTCCCATTCCTACTATCTCATTTCAGTCGTTTCCTTGGCAACAGTTTATATGGTTTCCTCCGTGGATTTTTTCCAGCATGGCCTCCAGGAGTGTATCAAGCACGCGGGCTGAGTTGATGCAGACATCTTTTATTTTCTGGCGATGTTTGTCATCTAGAATATTCTCGGTTTGATGATTTTTACCGGAGCCGTCGCATAGCAAATTTCTTTCTTCGTTTTTTTTGTTTGTTTTTTACTTTTAGCCGCCCCGACTTCTGATGGGGGTTCAAGCTCCTACAATTAACGGGACGTCGACACACGACTGAAGCAGTTCAACTTCTGATTGAGCTCAGGTGCTGTGAAAACCTCTTAAACTTGTGGGGACGACAGAATTCACACACACAAAATTCCATGTTTTATAAATTATTGTCATATCCTGCCATTCTGTCTATGTTCCAGTCAGATCATTTTTATTTAAAAAAAAAAAGTCTTCATAAAACTTCACCGAATTCTTTTAAATATTGTTTTATTTAGGAGCTTGATGAACAGCTGTCTGCATCTGCTCTTTTACCTAAAACTCTACAAAGAATATTCGTACACCATTGACAGATTTATTTTAACTAATCCTCGTGTGACCTTTATTACATTTTCTTTCTCTTTTTATTATTTGTTTATTTTGTAAACTCTATTAAGAAACCAAAGAATCTCATGAAATCTGGTGCAGACAAATTTATCATCAGATCGGGTTTAATTCCATGTGAGCCTGTTTATAACAGGGTGTTTTCTCTTCTGTACTACATTACCATTGTTGTTCAGTGTATTGCGTACATCAGTAGCAGCATTGTGAGAAGCCATCTTTCATATTATTGTTCTATGACTTATTGTGCCATTGCATTAGGTCTCTATAGTCTGCGTCTCATCTTTTTTTCTCCCTGCCACTGCACCGAGCTGAAGCATCTGCAGACAGTAAGCGCTGTATTTGCTCACAGGGTGTGGCAACATTGTGGGTTCTCTGAGTGTCTGTTCTTTTTTTAGCTCAGAGAGGGAAACCAAGCTGCATCATAGGAATATCATACGCTTCTGTGCGGGTGTTTATTTAATGTTTGCACACCAGAGTTTGAGGACAAACCCTCAGAGCTTGGGTCTGAATCTGTTTAGGCCAAAATAATTACACTTTAAACACAAAAAAAATCTAAGAATTAAAAATAAATAGCCTGAAGTAATGATGTAGAAGTGGTGCCAGCAGCTGTTGACAGAGACTTGATGAGGTTAAATCATAAAAATGTAAATTGGAAAGTTGAGTCTGTGTCTTCCAAATTTAGCAAAAGAGAACCAATAAAACTGGTTGTGTTGTGAGGAAGTTTGACACTCCTCAGTTTGTTATAGGTCGCAAAAATGCTCTTTTTTTTGAGTATTTTTTAAACTTTTTTACCTTTCATTGACTCTGTGATGTACTGGTGTACAACACTGGTGGCATCAGATCATGAAGCCCCAGCTTCACTTTCAAAAAAAGCTGCTCCCTTTTCCATTTTAGTGCCTCAAACATAAAAAGAGGACAGTATTGGTTGGTTCGGCATGCCTTTCATAGCCCTTCAATAATAATTGCTTTTTTATGTGTACAAAACTTTTTCTCTTAGCAAACTGGATTTTTTTTAGAGCAGAAAGAGGGAAAATCTGTGTCTTAGTTTAATATTTGCATTGGCAATGTAGTGATCTACACAAACTAACAGACTACCTTTAAACGGACTCATTTAATGCAACGGCAGATTGACTGAAAAGTCATAGGAGCTCAAAGAATTACTTACACATTTAAACAACCAACATGGCGAGTGAGAGTGAGTGAGACACCAGCAACAGAAGTGACCAAATATAGCAGCAAAACCCGATTTTATAAATCGAATACAGCTCTGTTTGTAGACAAAACAAAACTGTGTGATGTGATGGGAAACCTAGCTTAGGAATATAAGAGCAAAGGTAAAAGGGGGCAAGTTTCTTGTGGCAATAATGCAAATGGGGAATTTGCACAAGACTGTACTTTGACAATTTAAAGCATTGAGATTGACACTTTGAACTGTAGTTTTTATATTGATAATACAGATTATAAAAACTGTATGGATACGTGTGGTTAAATATGTTTCTGCTGGATGATAACTCAAAGTCTGCCAGCTATCATGATGAAAGAAACAAAGTCTTAGCACAGATTTTCCACAGCGTCAACCTAAATCCTGTAGAGCTCTCATCCAAAGTCCCAAACAACTACCGTACTTCTTTCTTGGAAAAAGTTTGAAAGTTGGTGTAAGTCACATTTTTATGTGAGCAAAATAGCATTTCCTTCTGTATGTTGGCACCAAAGGTGAAAAGATTCTCTCATTTTGAGGTTTTTAAAAGTTTTAAATGCTTTAAAGTGTAAACTGTAAACCGCCTTTCAGCACATTACCGCTTACATTTCACATCAAAGTGTAACTGTGCGAGAAAGGCAGCTTTAAAACAAACTGCTGCGTTAAGCGAAACATAAAAAGACAATGTTCTTCATGAAAATCTCATTGAGTTTGTTTTAAACTCATATAGTTATTAACAGACTTTCTTTCCCTGTTAATAAGTATCATATTAGTGCAAAGGCAGAAACGGCAGGACTGCAGTGGACGCACGTTAATAAACTCCTGCCTTTTTTCTCCTCTTCAACCGCAGCCGACTTATTTACGAAATGAGTGTAATCCCTCAGAGATCAGTGTGCAGCTGTGTGTGTGTTCAGTTCCTGTTATCTTCAACTGTCACACTTGTTTCCTCCTGCATTTGTGCCTTTTTGTGTGCGATAGCCTTGTTTGACTTATTGTGTTGCAGAAAACTCGTGTGTGTGAGGAAGTGAGTTGAAGCCTATGGGAATTTAATGAATCCTGAACCTCTTTTAATTCCAGTTTAACTTCATTTATATTTGAATTTTGCACCTGATTGATGCAGTTATTTAGACTTTATTTTTCTAGTTGTTTTTAACCCCTTGATGCCTGGTGTGACTGTAATTTGCATTAAACCACTCCAAGCCTTTGTTTATATATTTTTTTATATCTAATTATTCTATATATATATCTATTTATTTTCTTTTATTCACTCTTATAAATTTATTGTATATTTCTTATGCATTATTAATATTTATTCATTTATTTAATATCAAATTATACTTCTTTTTGTTCTGGTCTCCCCCCCCCCCACTATTTGTTTTGTTCTTTAAATTGTATGAAAAAGGTATTACATAAAATGTTAAAAGAACGCTTTTTAAAAAATTTTATGTACTGTGTATTTTACTTTAATAGACTCGTACTGTACACCAGAAATATCTCTCAAAGTGTAAATGGACCATATTAAAATATTAATTCATATGACTCATCTAATACTTTATATGTTTACATGTTTACAAATTTGCAGGTTACATTTAAAGATAACTTTTTTTTATGTTTTAGGTTAGTATGGTGATGTGCGCAGATATCTTTTGATTTTTAGCTAGTTTCACAAACTCAGTTTCTCCTGTATAAACTGGACTAGTCAGAAGTTTCAACACACCTGTCTCTTACATTTGAATTGAGTAATAAGCATGTAATTTTACACAATCAGATGCTGTAACCTGTACTTTCATCATGTTTCATCATGTGATGTTCACAATGGAGCCGTTATACCAACCCTGGCCCACGTCCATGGATAGCAAAGTTTGTCTTAACCAGTGCATAAATGTCTGTCCTTTCTTTCTTTTTACTCCTCTCAGAGTTCTCAGATTGATCCAGAAGAGTTGTTCACTAAATTGGACAGAATTGGGAAAGGATCTTTTGGAGAGGTGAGCAAATTTCCATTATCATCACTGGTTGACCATCATGAGCTTGAAACTTTTTTCCTAATGCATTAAAAGGAATCCTTTCTCTGCGTTATGCTCATCCATCTTAGTTTTTGGCTATTTTGTGTTTATCTTGACTTTCATCTTCTCTTAAAACCCTCCTGCAGGTGTTCAAAGGCATTGATAATCGCACACAGAGCGTTGTTGCCATTAAGACAATTGATCTGGAGGAGGCAGAGGATGAGATCGAGGACATCCAGCAGGAGATCACAGTGCTCAGCCAGTGCGACAGTCCATACATCACAAAATATTATGGCTCCTACCTAAAGGTAATGATGACATCATCTTTCCTGTAAAGTCATTGAAACCAATAGGAAAGCCTGGTGGTACTATCAGCTGCATGGCTGGTAGAAAACAGTACCAATATGGATTAAAGCGAGATTTCCCAACATATTTAGGTTCTTGTACATTATATATACAGTTTATGTTAAAGCTAATTAGGTTTTGTTGCATTTTAAATCAAACTAATTGTTCCTCTTACAGGGCAGTAAACTGTGGATCATCATGGAGTACCTTGGTGGAGGTTCAGCCCTTGACTTGGTAAGTCTTCATATTTTAGCTCAGCTTATATTAATAGACTTACAGCAGCCAACATTACTCTTTAAACAATGTCGAGTCTCTTCATGTTCATTCATTCGGGATAAACTGAAAGCTAAAGGTAGTGGAGGACACTAGTTACCAAACTTTTTGAGCCATAGTCCATAAGATGACATATAGTTATGACAATTATTCATTATATATCAGTTGGATCATCTTGCAGGATCTCTAAATATAAGTCTTGAAAACAGTCTGACTTCATAAATAAGCAAGATTAATGTGGATTTATGCATTAGTGTGTTAAGAATTAAGGTGTTAAATTAAGATTTTTCTCTTCTTTAATGGTTTAATTTTGACAGCAATGATAAAAATCCCAAATTTATTTGATAAATATAGGTTATATATTTTTCACAATTATCTGGAAAACAATGCGTATGTAAAAAAATGTCATACCCTAACTTTAAACCCAAAAGGTTTAAATATCTAAAATCACTTATTTTCTTCTGTTTAGTCAGTTTTAGCTGTATTTTTGTGCATCATTTTCTCTTCTGATAATGTGCATTCGTGTCAACATTAGTGGCTACAAATCAGTACAAAAACAGTCTGAAAAGTAAATGAATGCTTTGTTTCAGGGTACAAACTTATATTTATGCAAAATATGAGCCGCGAGCCTGACTCTGGGATTATGTAACAATGTTTGTTGAGTCTTGTCCTGAACAAAACGGAACAAGGTGTGTTGTGAGCACCTCCCCGCTGCCCCTGGGCATGCTGTTGAGTGTTTTTGTTATCACATTTTGCTCGTGTGTGTGTGTGTGCAGCTGCGAGCAGGTCCATTTGATGAGGCTCAGATTGCAACCATGCTGAAGGAGATCCTAAAGGGGCTCGACTACCTGCATTCTGAGAAGAAGATCCACAGAGACATCAAAGGTGCAGATTGGTTTTAAATGGTTCATCCACGGAGCCTGAAGCTTGGCCTTTCATTTGAATAATACTTAAAAGGCAAAAAGCAAATGAATGTCAGGATGCAAAATATCAGAAGATGATGTCGACTCAGTTTGTAGTGCGCATGAAATTTCCCACGCTTGCATGTTAGCACCTACAGAAGGTAACTTAAAGGAAAACCACTGCAGGTGTTTTAAACCTGATGTGTGTCTAAAATGCCCAGGTTAGCCTGCGACCCCCGACCTCACAAATCCCAGTTTAAGCCCTGTTAACAGTAACACAGGATGCACCAGAGGGGCCAACTGCAAAGCCAGATTAATGGCTCTGAGAGGCATGTTGAGCCCGAAGCTGGAGTTTTCAGTTTTTCAGTTTTTCCAGTTTCACGAAGGTGGCTCCTTTTTTAATCTGGCTGCATAACTTTGGCAACGGAGGCTGAGCACATGAGCTGCTCTGAGTGAGTTAGTTCAGGGTTTCAGATTAAATGGTCCATTAAAAGTGGCATCCTGATTCTTTTCCTGATGATATCCTGAACAAAGAAAGCCAACTTAATATTTTAAAAGTTTGATGCAGTCCCTGAAAACCTGATTGGCATTGATGAGTGGACGATTTGATCTTCTGCTTTTATTGAGAATTAACAACAATCGTTTAAAAAGTTCAACCAAATGATCTGGTTCATGAGCAAAGCCCTACTGAAACAGAATAATGATGATGATGATCTGTGCAGCTGCCAACGTCCTGCTGTCGGAGCACGGTCAGGTGAAGCTGGCTGACTTCGGAGTGGCCGGTCAGCTGACTGACACGCAGATCAAGAGGGAAACCTTTGTGGGAACGCCGTTCTGGATGGCGCCTGAGGTCATCCAGCAGTCCGCCTACGACTCTAAGGTCAGACACCTGTTTAGTTTGCTCTGAAGGCCTTCAGGACCGTGCTAATCCCTCTGAGCTCCTCAACTGTAGGCTTGTTTTTTAAATTTCAGCCTGAAAAAACATCCCAAACTCTGCCAGTAAAGGTGACATAGCTTTAAGCCAAATGTAGCAGCTCCATTGTCTTTCTGTGTTTGGATTTAAGATTAGAAAACGACAAAGAGACCAAAGTAGCATTTTTTTTTGACAGACTCCGGGAATTATCTAAATTTCAGTAATAATTCTACATTGGACTGCAGAGATTTAAGATGCCAGCGATCTTAAAGAAAATGACTATTGTGAAGCAAATAAAGGAAATGTTAAACTCTGGTGTGCATAACTATTTTCCCCAAAAGTCAGCAGTTAGTAGCGCCACCTACTGCAGCAATTCCTCCTGCATGTTTCTCAGGGTACGTCTCTATGTAGTCGACACAGGAAGTTTTCCCCCATTATTCCCAGTCACGCTGTTCCAGCTCCTTCATGTTGGATCTGTTGTGCTGGAGTGCAGCGATCTCTAAGTCTAGCTACAGCTTCAGCTGACTTTAGTTCTGGGCTTTGGGTTCTCCGGAGGACCATCCATCATTCCTTCAATTCTTCAGTGCAATTAATTGAAATACTTTTTGTCTACGAAGGGCAGTTCTATCACAGTCATTTTCAAGTTTCCAGTTTGTGGCAAGTAAGAAACAAAGACAAAAGAAACACAGATAGCTGTGCCAAAAGGGCATAGGCACAATACACACTAAGTAAAATGTAAACAAAAGCTCAAACATAAGAAAGCAATAGTAGTTTTACACACTATAATGTAGTGCAGTAGTTTAGAGTAATATGTAATCTATAGTATCTATGTTGCTGCAATAGAGTACGATGTATTATTATTATAAAGTCATATTATATACTAATATAGTACAGTCTGCCTTCACATAATACAGCAGTGCAATGAAAATAGGAGTACTACCACTAATACTGAATAATGCTAATGATAATGATGATACTGCTATTAAATATAATAATGGATCCAACTAGTTTCCATGTTCCAGGGAGTTAAAAGGAAATTTCAGTATTTTTCAACCTGGACCTAGTTTTTAGCATGAAATATGATAATAATGGCGTAACTTCAACTTCAGGAGACATTTAGATCCACTCGCGATCAGCGTACATCCATATAATGGGAGTGAATGCGGCACGTTCGCGAAGCTCTAAATAAGGCAATTTCTGCCACAAAACTCCTACATTTCACCAATGTGTTATTATGAATCACCCGTGCGGCTTGTTTTTTGTGGTGATCCGTCATTATTTACAGCCATTAACTTTGAGTGGCGGCTTTGATGACGTCAATACCGCTCAACAAAAAAGGAGGAATACACTAGCAAACCACTATATTCTGTAGTTATCTGCTATAGACTTGCCATTTATCATTGTTTAAAAAGCAGAAGCCTGGTTGCCTCTACGTCTGTCTGAAATCAAACCCTCATTATTTCAGAAAGCCCTCCCCTCCAACCTTAAACACACACTAACTCAGGGATGTTTATGCCAGTATGAGGATGTTGGATTGAAGTGTTGATGCAGAATCCGACTCTTCCTCCGTGAAGCATTTTGGCTGTCGTTATTCAGCTTCAACACATTTCTTTGGACTTACTGTTTTTTTTTTTCTATCTGTGGGATTTCCTGTTGCTTGTGCTTACTTTGCATATTGCTGAAGGAACCTGATCCATGCGGGTCTGTTGCTGCGCCAGACTTTGAGGTCATTTGCATTTTTTCTGAAGTAATCTCATTGTATTTCCATGTGGCTGTTGTATGTGATGTGTCTTTTGGTGCACACGATGACACACTGAGCCAGGTTTTCCAGTTTACTGGGATTCCCTCGCCAGGCTCTTTGTTCCTGTAACTGACACTAGTCAGCTGCCTCTAGATTAGACAGATTTATGTAGTCATGTGTGCACTCTGGATTAAAGGCCGGCTTTGATACCCGGTAGCAAGGTAAACAGTTGTCTAATGAGGTTAAAACACAGAGTGGCATTGGCCTAAAGGTGTCTCTGTCTTGCTGTGTGTACTTCATCTTTGGATGAGCTTTAATTCATTTCTGTATGCGGTTGCATATTTCTCTGACATTGCAAACACTTTGTGTGTTATTGTAATTTGTTGCATCCAGCCATGTTAACGCACAAAAGAAAACATCTGCAAGAAAGCTTATTGCTTTTTAATGTTTTTATTTTATACATATAAAAATCTTCTTGAAAAAGCAGATTTGCTCAGCACATCAGCCAGAACACTTTTTGGCTTGCTACAATGCTGGACAAGACAAGTACAAAAACAACCCACCAACTTATTATTATTATTGTTATTATTATTGATTAATAAAAATTATTCTAATAATAAAAGCAGTCAT
>JAVQJG010099965.1:0-13199 GCA_036024015.1 Craterocephalus amniculus
CCCCCCCCCCCCCCCCCCCCCCCCCCCCCCCCCCCGCTCTGAGCATTCATGCATGCAGGACGTTTAGTTTCACCCCTCGTCCTTACAGGCTGGATTAATGACGCAAGAAGGAAAGAAAAGACTTCATTTTTTTACACAAACATTTTATTTGGTGAACTAAAGCATGGGTCTAATAAGAACAGAGGAGGCTTATCAATAATCGATACAGAGACGAGATAATCCAGATATTTAAAACGCGTGATGAGAGCCCTGCATTTCTAAACAAACGCTCGTCCGAACTTCTTACAGCAAACACAAAGAGAGGAAAGTAAAAAATACATACAGACTCTACAAGGTTCCTCCGGGAGAAGCTGGATGTGGCTAAATAAAAACCAAACCGCGGGCGATGGAGACGGGAGGGATCGGGGTATTTACAGGAAGTACTCCAGCTCGTAGCGGACGAAGACGTTCTTGTCGTCGTTGTAGACCTGCGGGTAGTGGGCGATCAGGGCGTCCTGCGAGCCGATGTAGATGGAGTTGTAGATCTTCCAGTAGACGTCGCGGACTTTCCTGGCCGGGTGGAACAGACCCTGCAGAGACCAGCAGCCAATCAGCACCGGCGATGCTACGACAAGTTAACCCTTGAATTCCCTTTTTGAGAACTTGCATGTATGACCCTTCCAGTAGACATTTTTGTCTACTTACTAGAAGGAGTCCAATAAAAGGTCACAGGACGGTGATTTTTGGAAAGTGGGGTCAATTTGGGTTTAAATTTGAGGATTCCAAGTTTCAGCACGAACATCCATTATTTGACCCTGTAAATGCATTTTTATCCATATTCGCGACCCTTTGTGGACAAAATATTCACTGTTTAATCAAATCAATGATAATACTTTTCTGATAATGCACTCTCAGTTTGATTTTATTTCTGTGATTACCATCCAAGACAAGAAAAAAGCATTTCTGTGTCATCTACCAACCCATTTAGATGTTTTCCCTTGATAGAAACAGCTGCCAGATGTGAAGAAAATGGTCTGGAAGGGGTAAAATCTTGGAATACATGCCAAAAATTATTTAGTGTAAGTCATCTCAAATATTTTGAGAATAATATGAACACATATCTACAGTAACAAAAGGCTAAAAGGCAGGCGGACATTTTTGTCCACAAAGGGTCATGGATAGGATAAAAATGCACTTACAGGGTCAAATAATGGATGTTCATGCTGAAACTTTAAACCCAAATTACACCTGCTTGCCAAAAATCACTTTCCTGTGACATTTTTTTTGGACACTTACTAGACAATGGATAAAAATGTCCACAAAGGGTCATGGATTGGTTTAAATTGCATTACATGGTCAAATAATGGATTTTCACTCTGAAAGTTGGGTTTTGAATCTTCATACAGGATGACACTTTTTCACCAAAAATCAGCTCCGGTGAGCCGGGTGATTATCTGTGAGGGAGCTTTGAATTTGTGTAAGTGGACAACAATGTTAATAAATCTTGGTTTTTAGTCTGGTTCTCACCTGCAGGCAGTACTGCAGCATGCGGCAGGGGCCCAGGGCGACCCGCAGACCCTCCAGGGCCCCCATGACGGCCTGGATGACGTGAGGCGACGTCTCGAAGACGTTGGGCCAGACGTAGTTCAGCAAGTGGTTGAGCGAGTCTTCGCAGCCGAAGCCGTAGACGCCCAGAGACATGTGCTGCACCACGGCGCTGGCGGTCTGCCGGTGGACCAGGTCCCTGCAGGGGGAGGACAAAAACCACTAAGTTACAAGATCCCGTCTAACAGAGACACCCCGAACTGGTTCATGCTGGTTTACATTTGTCCTTCTTCATCGTTTGATCATGTTTTTCATCTGTTGTCCTGAATTTAATCTCGATTTCAGGATTTGTTTCTTCTGTTTTCATTTAATTTCTTCATAAGATTGTTTTGTTAATGTGCTTTTCTGCAAGTAAAACACCTTGAATTGTCCTTTACAAGAATAAACTCGTCAAATTTATTGCCATATCAATTGTTTGTTTTATATTTTTTAATTTGGACATTTTCAGTCCTCCATATGGGATGATTTAAACCACACAGAACAGATTAAACAGACCCTTATAACATGGTTCCCACCCCACAGATTACTGGTGTTCATGACCCCAACGTGAAACCAAGCTGATAATTTCACACGTTTATCTCCGAATTAAGAATTTAATTTTGTTAGACATGATACAAATGCATCATATATTAGAAAAAAAGTAGGTTGTACATCATCCAGTGACCCCCACTGCGCGTCAAAAATCGGGTAAGCATAAACCATATAATCCAGAGTTGTCCAACTCATTTAGTCCAGGAGCCAAATTCGGCACAGTTAGATCTGAAGTGGGCCGGACCGGTAAATTAACAACATAAGAATCTCAAAATAATGAAAACTTAACATTTTACCCTTTTATTTTGTGTGTGAGGAAGTACAAATCACCTTTTTCAGTGGTCTAAACTTAAAATAAGACACTATGAGCAAGATTATGATCAATATTATGCCTCAGTAACACATTTACAATTTAATTCTTTTCAATATTTAATTGTGTTCAATATATTTTGTATAGATGATTAAAGTAATGTTTGTTAATATTTAAACAATACATATTAGCATACAATTAGTAAAATGTTAAATTTTTAAATTTTTTTATTAACACAATTTACTTGAGATAAAACCTATTTTACATTATTTTGTACTAAATTTTCTTTTATATTTATTTATTAACATATTTATTTTATTCTAAATATCTGCTTAATCATGCAAGTATCACAACAAACAGATCACAAATCCTTTAATTACAGGTATCTGGAACCAGAAAAATCCAGTATTTCACATTTTTCATTTGAGAAACTTTGACTAAAATGATCCCGCGGGCCAGATTCGACCCTTTGGCAGGCCGGTTTTGGCCCCCGGACCGTACGTTTGACATCCCTGACATAATCCCAGCTCTAGTTTTTGTTTGTAAAGTTTGAATGTAGGAAATTCACCTTATTTTATTTGCAATAAAACCTAGGCCAGAGTTTTTTAACCACTGTTCCTTTAGAGAACAAGAGTCAGGTATGCCAAAATATTTACTGTTAAGCCTCTTTTATTATCTTTTATTTGTGGTTTCCCTTTTCTCTCTCGTTTGGTTCCTGCAGGATGACGCATCTTTAGTAATAAAGAGTTATAAACCATATAAAGCACGAGGTCAGAGAGCAGTGTGGTAAAATCCAGCTCACCTGTCCATGAGGGCGTCCTCCAGCAGCGGCGTGACGGCGTAGATGTAGTCTTTGCCCATCTCTCCGATGTACTCGAACAGGAAGGAGAGCGACTTGAGGACGCCGTTCTGCACGTTGAGCTCAGGCACTCGGTACTCGTTCATCAGCGCCGGCAGCACGGTGAACGGCGAGCAGGTCTCGGCCACGATGGCGATGGCCACGGTCGTGCAGACGCGGTTCTGTCGCTCCTGCACTTTCAGGTTGTTGAGCAGCGTGGCCAGGACGTCGTGAGGGCTGCGAAGCAGAGCCAGGGGCGACAGGTGAGACCCGTGTCAGGCAGGGATGTAACGATACTCCGAAAATCGGTTTAAAATCGATTCAAACTGGTTTAAATCATAAATAGGCTTTGGCTTTGGAGTCAGTAAGCCAAAGGTTTGGATTTAATATGTGCTGAGTTTAAATAAAACTATTTTGTGAGGAAAAACAACCAATTTTTTGGTAATTTTAAGTGATATTTTATACTGCATAACATACAATTGATACAGCTTTTAAAAAACACAAAAGTTAGATTTATCCTATTATTAAATTAATTGTAGAAAAATTGACAGACATTCCCAAAATACTTGAAATTTGCAGCACTATTCAAAATAAATAACTTATTTTGTTCATAAAAAGATTTGTGATCATTTCTCTATCTATATTAATTATTTGTTCAGTGTTAAGTTTTGTTAGAACAACAGGCAATAGAAAGTAACATCACAAAAGGGCAAATATAAGAAAAAGACATTCTATTTGGCCATAAAATAACAAAAATCTATTTTGTTAGGGAAAAAAAATTGATAACTTAAAAATCGAGGATCCAATCGCATCGAGGCTTGAGAATAGTTATATCCCTTGTGTCAGGTAATAAACCGACATCTCCCTGCAGGCGGGACGTACCCGATGGCCTTGGCGATGTAGCCGAACGTGTTGACGGTGGCTCTCCGGATGGCTTTCTTGTGCGCTTTGAGCAGCTCCAGCAGCTCAAAGCAAATCCTCATCCACTCCCTGGCCGACACGTATTCCGCTCCCCTAAAAACACAAGACAATGGAATAAAAAAACCCACGACGGGGACTGAAAACCCAGCAAGACCTGGTCCGGGAACCCACCTGTCTGCGATCCTGCCCACCAGGTCGATGCAGTTCTCCTGCACCTTCTCGTGCCGGTTCTTCAGGATGGGAGTCAAACGGGGAAGCAGGTCTTTGATTGGCGGAGTCATCTTGTGCATACCTGCCATGAGAGCGGGAGTTAATGCGGGTTTACGAAAAAACAGTTCATGTTTTCACCGTCTGCAACTTACCGATGACGTTGACGATGGCCTTCAGCGCTCCCAGGATGCTGCCCAGCACCTCGGGGTACTCCTCTCCCAGGTACTCGTACAGCACCACCCCCAAGTGACCCATCAGCTTCTCCTGCAGCAGCAAACACGCATCAGACCACGAACCTCGGCCACACGTCCCGGCAGAACCGGGCAATATATATCGAGATTTTGACATGTATCAAGACTTTTTCCAGTGAGATATAGGATGAGGGAACATCGTTTGTTGAGTTAGCTCGTTTTGAGTCAAAAGTATCTTATTTGTTTTTATAAAATTTTTCACAAGTGAACTGAATAGTATTATTTTTTACATACTTTAATTTCAGTCAAATATTTTAATGCAGATGTCATTTTGATCCTTAAAAAATTTTAGTTTGGCTATAAATTTGAACAGTCTCTTTGATTACTCTGACCAAAATAAAAAAGGATTTATATATCGATATATTGATATCGTAATTAAGGTAAGCATATTCTGGAGTTTTCCTGCACCATTTCATGATAAAATAAGCCATAATAATTAAGAGAACTTTTTCAAAATAGAATAATTTACATAAATCATGAAATCTGACTCAACTGCAAAAATTATTTCATTTTTATTTAATAAGTAGAATGTTTTTTCTCGACTTTTATCCCGTAGATGAATGGGAAAACTTAAAATATTGATTTTGTTTAAATGTTTATTGCAAGCTATGCTAATGGACACATTTACATAATTCCTCTTTAGTTCAAATTTAAAGTTGATTCTGCTTTAAAAAAGTAAAAATAAGCATGTAAACACTTAATTCCTGATTAAATATTAATTCTGAATGAAAGTTAATTCTGAATAAAGAGGCTGGTTTATTCCACGTTTAATCCTGAATCAGATAATTCCTCTCATCCCCTATCAGGGAAACCTAAATTCAGAATTAATTTTTCAATGTAAAACTGAAGATTTTAGACAAGATTTTAATTCTGAATTATAAATTCCGAATTAAAAAAATATCCTGTAACCGAAGCCATTAATTATCTGTAGTAACTGATGAATTAGATATCTAATATAAATTCCTCCACATTATCAGCACATGAGATGTGTTTTTTTTTTCTCAGCGTACCTCCTGGCAGGTCTTCATCACCACGGCCGTGCGGGAGATCAGATCCGCAGCCTGCTGACGCACTTTAGCCGACTTGTTGTTGAGACGCCACAGCACCGTACCGCAGATCTGAGGCAGGTAAGGCTTCACGCGCTTCCCCAGGGCGTTCACCACCGTACCGAAACCATTCAGCATCACCGAGTCCTGCAAGAGGGGGAGGGGAGGGAGTTTAACCAAACCTGCAGGAAACATGTGAACAGAGTGTCGCGATCGTCTCCTCTCACCTCGGTGGTCTGCTCCTGGAAGGCGTACAGGATGCCGTCGATCAGCTGCTCCTCCAGCTTGTGGTCGATGTCGGCGGCGCCCAGGTTGCCCATGATCTTCTCGATGGTCTCCATCACCATCTTCCTGTACTGCTCCGCCTCGTCTTTCAGGTCGTCCACGATGCGAGAGATGATCTCTGCTGCTCCCACTTTGTTGGCCAGCTCCACCGTGGTGTCCACCAGCTGCAGAGACGACGACACGACGACTACGTTTAAATCTCCATCACATGCTAAAAGTCTAAATCCTGCTAGCTGCACCATGCTGGAAAGAGATCTGGGTCCATCTATTCTTTAAAAATAATTAACAGATCCCTACTTATTGAAAGATGGAAGATGGAGTAAAAATTAGGGCTGTCCCGATACCACTTTTTCACTTCCGATACAGATACTCACATTTTGTTAAGAGCAAAATATTATCAAACCTCTCCTTAAAACCTTAAGTTGTAACTGATTAAGTCCACAACAGAAGGTGTGACAAAAAATAACTCGCTATGAATGAAATGAGTTACTTTAAAATAAATTAAAAGACTTCGGCACAACACATCTTGTACGGGGAGTACCAAGCGTGCTGGTCAGGTGAAAGGGATAGAAAATCTTGACGACCTGGTATCGGCATATTTAATGCATGCTGATACTGTCCAATCCGTGTTTATATGGTATCTGCACCGATACTGCTATCTAGGGATGTAATCATACTTTGAAAATCAATTAAAAAATCGATTCGAACTGGTTTGAATGGCAATCGATGTAGAAAAAAGGAAAATCGATTTGCATCCAATACATCAATGCAGATTTAGTTTTTTTTGTTTACAAAAAGATTTGTGATCATTTCCATCTCTATAATTATTATTTGTTCAGTTTTACGTTTTGTTAATACAACAGGCAATAGAAGGTCAAAGTTTTAAACAAGGGAGAAAAAGGCAAATATAAAAAAAACTAAAATTCATTTTATTGGAGGAAAATCGTAAAAAATCAACACCTTAAAAATCGAGAATCAAATCTAATCATGGCTTGAGTGAATTGTTTCATCCCTAACGGTATTGGATGGGGACAGCCCTGAAGAAACGGTCTAACTTATTTATCTGGAGTCAAACTTTTAAACCAAATATCTTAATAATAAAGTCGATGTGTGAGTTTAGACGAGGCGGCTGTGTGTGTGCAGACCTGTCTGTAGTTGCGTCTGTCCAGAGCCATCCTGTGCTGCCAGAAGTGCTTGAAGAAGGGAGGCAAGATCTCCGTCTTGATGTAGTTCGCCTCCACACCGTCGGTGCCGCAGCACTGCTTCACCACCTGCAAGGCAAAACGCAGCGGTCGTGAGCGTCTCTCCGGGTTTCACGTCTCAGAAACGAGTTTGTGAATGAACGACAGAAATCAGGCTGAGAACACAAAGGTAAGAGCCAAACTTCCTGCGCGTTGTTCATCTAGAGCAGTGGTTCCCAAACTAAGGGTCGGGACCCACTTGTGGGTCGCAAAATAATTATAAAAACTAAATAACCTATATTTATCAATTAAATTTGAGATTTTTTATTATTACTGTCATTATCAACTTGTTAATAAAGAGATAAATCAACATTTTACAACTTAATTCTTCAACATATTAAAGCATAAATCCATAAATCGTCTTTATTTATGAATAGAAATAAGGAGGATTTACATACTGGATTCTGCAGGACGACCCGTCTGATGTATATTTAACTTTAACAACAACACAAGTATATGTCATCTTGAGGGTTGTGGCTCAAGAAGTTTGGGAATCAGCGCTCTAGTGCAGTGGTTCCCAAACTGTGGGTGGGGACACGCGTGTGGGTCACAAAATAATTATGAAAACTATAAGACGTATATTTATCAATTAAACTTGGGATTTTTTTTTATCACGACTGTCATAATCAACTCGTTAATAAATCAATAAATCTTTTAAACAATAATGCATAAATCCACATTAATCCTACTTATTTATGAATATGGACCGTTTTAAAGACTGGATCCTGCAGGACGACCCATCTGATGTATAATTAACTTTTACAACAACATAAGTATATGTCATCTTGAGGGTTGTGGCTCAAGAAGTTTGGGAATCAGCGCTAGTGCAGTGGTTCCCAAACTGTGGGTGGGGACCCACATGCGGGTCCCAAGATCATTTTCGGGGATCGCCAGATAATTGCGAGAAATATAAAACCTATATGTAGAAAATGGGTTTGGGATTTTAATAATGGCTGTTAAAATTAAACCTTTCACGAAGAGATAAACACCTTTAACACATTAATGCATAAATCCAGATTAATGTTCGTTATTTTAGACAGACTTTTATCAAGCCTTAGATTTAGAGGATCCTGCAGGTCGACCAGTCTGATATATAATTTATTCTCAACTTGAGTTTCCAGGGAGGCCGAACAGCCGAGAATGAGACGCGGGAAGCTTCTTACCTTCAGCACGATCTTCTTCATCTCCTCGTCGGGGGACTGGAACTCTCTGATGAGGATCAGCATCACCTCTCTGGTGTAGTAGTTGGCGTACTCAGCGTCCATCAGCGGGATCAGATAACCGATGGCTTTGAGGAAAGCAGCCAGACCCTGGTTACACAGAACAAAGTTTTAACTTTCCACGTTAGGATGGGGTGTTTTTGTCCGCCGCTCCCAGCGAAGCAACGTCCTGAACTGGACCTCCGCTGGAAGCAGCCGCTCCTCCACGGAGACGCTTTAGCAAGTAAACATTCACGCTGCAGCCATGGCAGACTCAGCGCTGGGTGTGGATCTTGCAGAGAGCTTCGTGGACGTTAAAACGGAGGATCTCACCTTTCCTCTGTGCTGCCTGATGCCCTTCCACAGCGGCTTCAGGACCGAGTCGAAGGACTCGATACCGTACGGCGTGGCGGCTTCAGCCAGGGCGGCGATAGCCAGAGCGCTGATGGTCCTCACCTTCTGCTGCTCGTCCACCAAACCTGCACAGTCAGATTTAATCTCCGTTGTCTTATTTCTTTATTTCCTTTGTTCAATTCCACTTCTGTCATGTAGTTTCCAGAAAGAAGCCTCTTCCATCAGTTTTCTCACCATAATACTGTGATCTTTTCTGGCAATCATGACGTCTCTACCTTAGTTGATTTCTAAAACAAGATTCCTTCATCTCACATGTAAAAAGCATCTTTGTGATGACTCAAAGTTTATCTCTGACTTCCTGTTTGTGTTTTACGATGATCTCATTAAAGCAGAGGTGTAAAACATACGGCCTGGCGGCCAAAACCGGTCCGCCAGGTGGCCCAATCTGGCCCACTGGATGGTAGAAGGTAGAAGTTACATGTGATTAAATATTTTGTGATCGTTTTAGATCCATTTTAACCTGTGCATAAAATTAATCAGAAATTTATACAAGATAAAGCTATAAAATAGGTTTTATTTATCAAGTAAATAGTATAAATAAAGCAATTTCAATAAAGAAATGTGTTAAATTTATTCTAAATATTTATATCTAAATATTAAAATTTCTTATGCTTTCACTGTATACGGTTAAAATATGAAAATAAAAATTTAATATCTACATTTTCTTTTTTAAATATGTAAGAGTCAAAATATTTTATTAAAAAAAAAAAACAGCTTCTTAATATTTCCTAATACTTGTACTTATTGCAAAAGAAAAACATGGAGTTTTGATTATATTTAAATTATTATGCTGCAATGTTACTGGAGTTTGACATTCCTGCTTTAAAGTTTTACACAAGCTTGACTGAGCTACGAGAAGTTTCCTGGTGTACTGACCGTGCTCGATGATCTCCACCAAGCTGCGCAGGTGAGGCAGGATGGCGCAGCCCATGAGGATGGCGATCTGCTGCACGATCTTGATGCCGGTGTGCCGAGCCTGCCACGACTTCTTGCTTTTACACACGGCTTTGAGGAAAGGCAGCAGGGAGGGGATGCCGAGGGCCGAGGCCACCACGGCGAAGGCTCGGGCCGTCGTGTTTCTGACGTACTCGTCCATGTTGTCGATGTCGGGACGCATGGTGGAGATCATGGTGGCCAGCCCGGCAGCCTGGGGTTAAAGGCAGGTTAATAAAAACATTTAACGGGCGGCGTGTGACCAGCGGGTGCAGGGTGAGAACAGACGAGGCGTCAGCGTCAGGTCTGCGAGCTCTCTTGCTGGTATCAATCTGGCGAACGACTAGCCCTGATCAGACCACCGAACCGGTCGAACAGGCGAGAATAGTTCGCAGTTTGCACGGTTTGAGGTTTCCGACGTTACCTTAGCCAAGTTGGAGATGATCTCTCTGCCCTCCACTCTGGCGTAGTAGTCCTCATCGATGAGCAGCGGCTCGATCACCACCAGAATCTGGACACATGAAAACATAGTTTTAGTTTATTATTTTTTTATCGATCCAGCATTGAAGCGTTGTGCCGAACAAATTTGTTTTTACAAGAGGAGCCTTCATGAAAAAGACTTCGTTGATGATTATTTTTCCCCCTGCATTTCTTTTAAATTCCATAATTTAAATAAATATATATATATATATTTTATTAAAATATATAACGATTATATATTTATTTATATTTTACATATATTTATTTTTTATTTTATTATTTAATTATTTATTTATATAGCTCCGATCAGAGGAGCCTTCATGAAAAATACTTTTTTGATTATTCCCCCCCACCCCCCCATTTCTTTAAAATTCCATAATTGAAATAAACAAAAAAAAAAGTATATTTTTTTTAATTAAAATATATATATCAATTAAATATATTATATTCATTCATATTTTATATTTATTTTTTTTCATTTTGATATTTATTTAATTATTTATTTATATAGCTCTGATCAAGCCTCAGTTTAGTTTATTTGGGTAAAAACGGCCAAATTAAAACGTGCATCTCTGCTAATGAGCCCACCTTGTGTACGTATGGTCGGACCAGGTCGTCCAGTTTGTAGAGGATGCGATCAATGACTTTGACCAGCAGGTGGCGCTCCTGGTCCTCCAGGGTGGGCGACATGAGCAGCGGCAGGATCTGGTTGAAGAGCGGACCCGCTCCAAACTCGCGAGCTTTGTCGGTGATCTGACGCAGAGCGGCCTGAAACAGGAAGGACAGGAAGAGTCAAGTGATGCAAATAAATCAGGAAAACATCATTTATCTGCATTTTAATGTTGCGGCTGATGAGAAGAGGCATGCAGACACGACTTTTAGGCTGAAGCTAGTTACACTCGACTTAATAGACAAGTATGAAAAGATGTCTCATTTCCTCCTGACAAGAAGGAAAACCTTAACTTGTTTCTGCTTAAAATAAATAAAAATTTTCCTGATGTTTGCATTTATTACATCTGTTTACTTTATTATTTCCATCTACAGATTTATGTGCAGGAAAAGAGCTGTCAGCTTATTTCTTTCGGTTTCTCTTGGCTTCATACTCGGTTGTGGATGTAAATAACATGGACCAGTAGTCAGAATCACATCTACGCTTCTGGTTTTACATCTTACTGTGCACTTTTAACATTTTATGACCATCCTGGTTGCTTTGGTACTGTTTACCTCTAACTCCATCTCCTATAATTTTGCATGTTTAATCTCCTGCAGCTGATGTTTTGTTTCATGTTTCAAGTATTTTGTGCAGCAGGGTGTTAGGATGGAAATTAGCTTTGGTAAGAATATGTTTACATCTTTATGTTCATTATTACAGATGGTCCCTTTAACAAATTAAAAACAACAATTTATGAAAAAAGGATGTTTCAAAAAATGCAACTGTTTTTAAGGAATCCATATTATCATTTTAATACGTATTTATTTTGCTATATCCATCTATTTTTAACACATTAGCTTAATTGGAAAGTTTCTATCCCTTTATTTCTAGAAACATGTCTTAAATATTTATACAAAAACAGACATTATATACAAAGTTAACATAACTTTATACTGTAATACCTCCAGAGTCCATCAGTGTATAATAAAGATATATTTTATATATTGTTATAAATCTCAATAGCCAAACACGTGACCAGTGTTAACTGTTTACATTAAATTTCTTTGAGCAACAGGATTTGACTGAGAAGATCTCTGCTGTAACTTCTTCCTCATATTAAATCCAGAGAAAACTTCTCATTGTTTTCTTTTAACCAGAGACAACAGGCCAGGAAGATCTACAATAACCTGCATGAATTCAGCTGAATAAAAGCGAAAAAGTAGAAAAATAAAGCATTTAGGTTGACCCAGGGTCATAACAGCGGAAACCAGGAGGTTTTAACAACAACTGAGACAATAAATAAGAGCCGAGGCGTCATTTTTTTGTGTTACATCGTACGTTTGTGTCCGCCGCTGGCAGCAGAGTGACGTCTACACTCTGACCTCCGCTGACAGCAGCAGCTCCTCACAGAGGAGATCCTGTAGCAAGCAAATATTCACGCTGCAGCCACATGCAGGCGCAGTGCTGGGTGTTGATCTTGCAGAGACGAAGCACAGCTTTCCTGATCCAAGCAGACACCCACCTTCCTCATGGGCGGCGTTCCGTTTTTAATCTTCAGCAGCAGCTTCATGATCTTCCTTTCTTTCTGCTCCTCTGGGCTGAGCGTGGACTCGTCCACCTCCACCTGGTTCAGACAGGGAGGAAGACAAAGCTCGGGTCAGACCCTGAATCTGATGTTCGGATCAGCCTTCAACGCATCGGGGTTGATCCTCACCAGCAGCTTGTCAAAGTACTGGATGTCGTCAGGTTTGAGGAAGGGGAGGTTTCCTGAAGGCTGGTCGTTCATCTGTTTGGTGGTCCGGTCCTCGGCCTGCATGTGGAAGCCCGTCATCCCGCCGATGGGCGTGGGCGTGGCCGACAGCTTCCGGGCCGGAGTACGGATCGGCACGTAGCCCGCTGGAGGAGGCAACACCTGCAGGGAGGGAGGAATAAACCGTCAGTGATGCCACGGTTTGTAAATGCAAGCTGCGCCGCTGTTAGAGCTCAGCACAGACCTTGTATCCTTCTGGAAACATGGCGTCCAGCTCGTCATCTGTTAGAGGCCGGTTCCGCTCATCAATCTCCCGCTCCCACCTCCACGCCTGCAGCTGCTCTGGAGTCATGCTCATCAGGTGTCCTGCACAGGAGAACAGTTCATACAAAAAGGTATAAAAACGTTAACATAAAAAACATTAATTAACAAAAAGAAATAAAAATAAGTTTAAGTTTTACATATTATAATGATAGTTTAGAATATTATTAATAATTATTATTAAATTAATACATTTATTACAATAAAAAACATATAAGGGCCAAAACAAGTTT
>JAVQJG010099972.1:0-13326 GCA_036024015.1 Craterocephalus amniculus
GCAGGAAAAAAGTTTTCAGACACCTATAAAAATGTACATGATCACAATTATTTTTAAATTAAAGAATTTTAATAGCTTTTTTCAGGTTTTGTTGTGTATTTTTGCTATGGCTGTAAAAAATACATTGCATTTGAAGACATAATGCACTATTTTGAACATGTAATTTGAACATGTATTTTTATTGTTTTATTGTTTTTGAATTCTTTTGTATGTATTCTATGTCTATCTTTTGCTTCTATGGTACAGTGCTTTGGTACAATGTTCTTGTTTAAAATGTGCTAAGAGAAAATGGACTGGAATTGATTAGATTATTTTACCAAATGCATTTGCACAATCACTGGGCATGCTGGTTAATTTATCATTAACAGGTTGACTGTGACAGCCCTGATTTATGACTGTTTTTTGGTTCCCTACTTATTCTCTCCTTTCATTATTTCAGACTTGCTGCAGGGATCCAACATGAGAATCTCAAATCAGACTTTACCATTGACCTGAAACATGAGGTACTTCAAACAGTTTCCTAGAGTTTTCTGTATCTTTGTCATCCCCGATCTTTTACTCTTAAATTATATTTTCTGCTACTGCTTTGTACCTCTACAACTGCTGCGAAAAGAAACATTGCTGTCATCTGTCAGGATGCCTGCTGAGATGAAAGACTTACATTTACAACAATGCTCGACAGTCCTCTCTTGGTGGCTGATTCTGGCTGAAAAGCTCTTTGACAGCAGCTTTCCACGCCTACAGCTGCTGAAAGATGTTATGACATCAATATAAACTATGAGTGTGTGTGAATGTGTGTGTCACAGTTACATTGCTGCTCAGGCCATGAATTACTCTTTAAAAAGTGTTTGGAGGACAGGATGGATGATCTTTTATCACAATGTTTTCTTTATGATGTTTCTAGTTTAGCTCCAATGCAAACATAAATAAAAAGTAAAACATGATGCAGGAAGACCCGTCCAGCCTCTTGCCTGATAAATTGCTGGGATAGGCTCCAGCTTCCCTGCAATTCTGAGTTGGATTTAGTGGTACAGAGAATGAATGAATGTTGTAGGATGTGAAATAGATGTTGTAATATTACGATATAATTAATTATATCAGAATGGTCAATTTCATGGAACAGGACAGTCATCAGTGATCCGGTACGCAGAACAGCGCTTTCATAAATAATCAGAATTGGAAAGAGTCATTTTAACCGCCATGTTTTTCGATATTTTTATCATTTTAAGTTTTTGCTGGACAATACATTTTAACAAGATGCCAGGCCACGTGTGCGGTAATTATATACTTTAGCTCAACAGTATAAAAACTGCTCAACAATGGCACACTGATCGGTGTGCTAGCAGTCACACCGACCAGCCATTCAGACCTATCTTTAAAAAGAAGTGCAATAAATTTAAAGTTACATTCCAGTGGTATGCCCAAATATTTAAAAGTACACAAGATCAGTGATTATGACCAGGTCAACGACTCCAAACTTTCTTGAGTCAGATAAATTCTCCACGGCATTTAGAACATTAAAAATGAGACGATACATGACAGCTGTCGAGCCAGACTTACAAGGTATCAGTCTGTGTGGGACAAAGTTAAAATCACTGTACCATCTGAAAATCTGATGATGTAATTATAAGGTTGAGTTCTTCTACAGTTGTAACAGCGTTTTGTTGTTGGAAGAGGAGAGCAGGAGAGCATACACCTGTGCTTCAGTGTTTGACCTTAGAGAACGAGCCGTTTACCCTCAGCTACAAGGACCTATTAAAAAACACGAAACCATTTGATCATGGAAGGATTTCATTGTTTTTAATGAAGTGGGCCATAAGATATGTTTGAATATTGTTAAAAGTTGAGGAGAAACTGTGAATTTGGACCTGAGCCACCAGATGCTTAGCAATTGGATGCATCATGTTGTGACAGCATCCTCTGAACTCTGAACAATGTATCTTAAACATGTCATTCACAGCTAGAATTTATGATTTATTCATAGGATTGAAAAGTTTTTTGTATTTTTTTTCAAGAAAATTTGACAAGATTGTTGGAAAAAAGGACACCAAGCAGCAGTGAGTTCTGAAACAATCTTTTTGAAGAATAGCAGGCAGGCCACCGAGGCATATAGATTTCTTATTACAGAGTTTAAACCTGCACTGGATCTGCTGTGGTGCTCTTAACAGCTGTTGGAGCGTTGCAGGGGGTTGTAGCAGCTAAGATACCAGGTTCCTTCTGAAAACATGTCCTCAGACCTACATTAGTTCTGCTTTTTGCATCTATAGTGGGGAGCTGCTTCCTCTTGGATTATTTGCATTTTCAAGTCTATGGCACTGATTTATCAAAGGTTTGCACCTCATAAAACACACACTAACTTGATAACAGGTGCAAAAACATGCTGCAGCTGATTAATTTACCTGGCACAAATAGGAATGTGGACATAAAACCGTCAAAATCTAACATTTTCCACTGTTGCTTTGAATGAATATGCAATCTGGGTGTTTTTGTCAGAATGTACAATATACTGGCAGGAGTAGATGCAAATAAATCAGGTTGCACACACAGGATTTACTAAATGTGTTCCGGTCCTACAGTATTAGGCTGGCTGTTGCTTATTGCACAAAGTGTGCTGCACTTGTCGCTCAATATCGGTTAGAGGAATCCACTCTGTTGCGCTCCCCTAAGTGTTTTGGCGATACCCTCCGGTATTGCAGTCCTTCTTGTCATATTAAACTTTGAGCTGTGTCCCTTCTGAAATATGGAAATGAAAAGCTTAGAAAGTGCAATATGTGTGTTTGTGTGTTTGAGAGAGAGGGAGAAAAAGAGAAAGAAAGAGAAGGCATTTTTCCAACTTCGTTTGTTAAAATAGTAACATTAGTCTTCATATGTTAAAATCTAACCTCATAGTTTTAATTTCAAATCCAAAAAACCCACATCTGTGTTTTTGTGTGTCTCTCTGTTGTTCTTAGATTGCTTTGTATATTTGGGAGGAAGGGAAAGGCCACCAGCTGACTGCAGTTCCAGAGTTTTGTACAGAGCCAAGAGACAACTGTGCTACCATGTTTACAAGCTACCTCCCTTACTGTGTATGTAACATGTCGGTTGAAAATGTATAAAATTTCATATTCAAAGGAGGAAAAGACTGACTTCAGTAATCAGCATCTGTGATCAAGTGGGTGGCTTTTCTATTTAAAAAGAGAAAAGCTAAACAGATTTACCAAAATTGACCAATCAAAACTTGAAATATAATTATTAGTCATAATTGTCCACATTAAGGAAGAGATCAAACATGTGACTTATTATCAACTTACATTTAAATAAATTCTTTTTTTTTGTTATTTACAAAGATCAAACAATAATTTGCGCTTCTTAAGCCCTATACCTAATTTTTCAAGCCGTTCCTTTAAAGTATTTATCGATTTGAGGACTGTTGGAGACATATAGGGAGCACTTTGTTTTACATTTGTTAACTTGTGTAACTTTAAATCTGAAATAAAAGATAAAAATATCTGTTAATGGTAAAAATAAATGAAGGTGGCACGTATCACTAATGAAAAAGTGTTTCAGACTCAGCTTTAAA
This sequence comes from Craterocephalus amniculus, assembly GCA_036024015.1. NCBI lineage: Eukaryota > Metazoa > Chordata > Actinopteri > Atheriniformes > Atherinidae > Craterocephalus > Craterocephalus amniculus. The sequence goes on from JAVQJG010099972.1 coordinate 3,563, forward strand.
AAAAACTAATAATCAGGATGAAATTGAATGTCCCTTTGAAATTCACTGTTGCTATAAGCCTCTACCAAAGCATGGTACAATATGTTAATGTTTTCTCTGATAAAGTGAAGCTGAAGAAAATTAAAGAAGTTTTAGTTCAGTCAGTTGAGTTAAACAAAGGGGCACTTCTATTTTAAACACAATTTGGCACCATCTATTTTAAAACCAGCCCAATTCGGCTGTATAAGGTTAATTTTGCTATTGTGTTATATTCACTTCAAAAGCAAAGAATTCAATAGAATCAATTAATTGATTAATTTGTTTTGTTTTTTCGAAAGTGAGGGGGGGATTAACAAGCTGCTTATTATTTTGTGCATGACATCAGTGATCAATTCAACCTGGGACAGTCTCTGAATGCTCATGTATACTGTGAACTTCTGTAGACATTTTAAATATATTGCACACGTTCTCTCTTTTACAGGGGGATCCAGTTTCAAAGAACAACCTGTTTATTGCTGTGAAAACATGTCAAAAGTTCCACTCAGAACGAGGTGTGTGTGATTATCCTGGTTTTGAAGCTCCAGTCGGATATTTTGCAGTGGTGTTATAAGAAATTATTATATTAGAGCAAAACTTAATAATGTTGTAAAGATTATTGTGATTTAATAATTTTGCCACATTTGCTTAAATTGTAACCTATGACTCAGACAATTTATGAAAAATATTTTCCTTCAATTATTTTAACTAAACCCTTTAACTTTCACACTACGAAAAAAAGCTTCTTTGAGAAAAATGCTTCTTTGTATTTTCTCTTTTCCTTTGAACAAGAAAAATACAAATAAATGTTTTTTAGCAAACAGTTGCTATAAAAGTTCATAATAAATATTGTCAGTAAAATGGTCAAATTTTGAAACAGCAACAGGATAACAAACATTTTCTTTTTGTACATACCCGAGCCAATTGGTCAAGATGATTTAGGCAGGTTTATGTAATCAGTTATTTATTAAGATTAACGATAATCACTCAAAAATTTGCTCTACCAAATGGTAGAGCAGGGCCACAAAGGGTTGAACTAACAGACCTAACATCTGATGTAATGTACCAAAAGATGAGACAAACTCTTAAGGCTGTTTCAAGTAAACAACATAAAAGCCAGCATTCTTGACTCTATGGGGTTAGTCGGTACCAATGGCGGTAAGAATTTACAGGATGCTAACATCCAGCCTGCATCTGTTTCTAGAATTTATGTGGTAATTTTATCAGGACTATGCCAGACTTAGTTCTGTGTAACTTATTGTACAGTCATGTGTGGTCCAGATCTGCCTCCTGTTGAAAATTTAAGAGCCATTATATGAAAAAAAGAGTAAGAAAATAATAACTACTGCTGGTGTTAAACAAGAATTAAGACTTAGTTTCCTCAACTCTTTAATGATAAGTAGTATTCACAAGAATTATTAAAAAGAGTGATGCAGTGAATCTCACAGTGGCATCTATCCTCTTTTATTGAGTCATTGTGTTGCTGGCATTAATTTCTAGATTTTCTTATATTTTCTAAATAGTTATTCAAGTTAAAATAAATTAAAGCATCATCTGGACATGATAACTAAATACATTATGCTGGATTTTTTTTTGTCCTTTTATTTGCAGCTGCCTTTTTTCATTTGATAGCTAAACAGTCTGGTCATCATTCATTTTTAGTAAATCTGTCAGGCGGAAACTATCTGTTTCAATTCAAAGTCTCGTTTAAACTGTTGGCTGAAATTGCAATAACTAGTGTTATTATCCAAAACACTGATGTAATTTTTTTAAGGGTCAAAATGAGCCAGCAGTTACGGATGGACTATTTTGAAACAGTTAGCATAATCAGAAGTGGAATATGTAATTAGCATTTCTGCTTAATATTCTCACTGTGTTTTCTCAGCCAGCAGTTAATTAGTGAATGTGTTTAAGAATCGATGAATGTGTTAAAGTGAACGCTTTATTGGTTTTGCTTTCATATGATCAACATTAATTTTGTTTGACTGCACTGTATTAGAGAGTCATCTTCTTGTAGATTCGTCAGATATTCCATAATTTAATAACGCACATAATATAATTGGAGGTTTTTAATTCAGAACTGGCAACCTTCAAGATGGATTAGAAAGTGGCCAGAGCGCTGTACAAGTTGATTAAATTGAGACAGAAGATTTCTCATCCCCAGCCGTTTTATGTATACATTTGTTCTTCAGTCAATGAAAATGTATCCTTTGGTGTTTTTCTGCCCCCTTTAGCCATGACACAATGTGCCCCGACACACTCATGGGACCAGTTTGCATACAAGCTGCTTTCATATGATTTATAACCATGTTATCACTTCAAAATTGAAGACAGACATCTTTATGTAAATCTTTTCATAGATTTTTTGGCCCAATTATTTTTCTTCATCTGTCTCACAGCTGGCTGTCTGCTTGCACATGACCTGTTAATCACCTTTTATGGGCATTTTACGGAGTTTACCTAGAAAAGTCAGGCCAGCTGATCCTTTCTTTCAATTGTCAAGATGTAAGTATTCACCAATAAAGAAAACATTTTTCAATTTGAGAGAGGATTTTCATTCAAAAACTAAGTCCAATTTAAGAACAAGCTTGTGAAGATTTATAAGGAGATTTTGGTAAACGAGGCCGGTTATTCTCTGAGGTTAGATTTCCTTCTCAGATCATCCTAACTTCACTTCTCTTCTCTTTCTTCTCGCAGTACCAGTGGTGAAGGCAACCTGGGAGAAAGATGCTGGGCTGTTAGAGTATTACAGCGATGTCCTCGATGCCTCCATACCCACAATCAATCTAGGAGTTCCTAATACTGAAAGAGGTGAGCTTCTTGGTAGCAAAACTTCAGCACAGTTTTTCTCAGTCCAGGTTGTCAGGACTTCCAGCCCTGCTCCTAGTCACCCAACCCTCTGCATAAAGAGTCACATTAGAAAGTTCAGCCCTAAAGATTGTGGGCTTAGGTAAAGACTGCAAACTTGATGGAACATTATGGGCATGACCACTCTTTACTGTACAACAACACGTTTGTTATGATTAGTCAGCAGGTGCAAGAAATGTAGTTGGGTGTCTCTATTGCTGTTCACAGATCTAAGATAACTCTGGGTTTCTTGTGGATATAAATTGAGAAAGCTCTTTTGGGCCCATTGGAGCTGTGCTGGTGTATTGTCAAGTTTTTGAGTTCAGCGAAGATGTTTCCTGGTTGTTGGTTGGTTGTTGTCCGGTATCACCTTCTTGGGTTTGTAGGAGGGAACACCCATTTCACCTTGACCCTCCTGAGACCCAGAGCTTTATTTTGACTTAGAACAGAGATTTCTTCTAGCTATTTGGGTTAAGAGGGACCAATTAATAGACATTTATATGATTTTGTATTATCCTTATTTTTATGATTATACATATTGTATTATATATGATGCAGATATAAAAAGAATCTTTAGTTGAAAAACAAAATTTCCTTTGACACCAACAAAATGCAGCTTAAATGTTATTAGTAATATGGTGCAGAAGACCAAATATTTAATGTACCTGTGTGAGGATGCCAGGTCTCCGGAGGTTAATGTCTGACCTTCATCATTAGCAACACTGTAGGGTTACTGTGTAGCTGCTAGTCCTGGGAGCAGGTTTCCATGTCGCAGATGGAAGCTGGAAGCAGACCAGCTGCTGATGGCTGTGTAGGCAGGGTTTTGGTGTTCCTGTCATAATAGTTTTTGCAGCCTTTGGCACATTTCTCATGTGGGTGGACTGTGCTGCGGGGGGTAGATTCTGGCTGCAGCTGTTTCCCAGTGCGTGTTAGGATTGTTTGTCCAAGTCTAGTCTGTAGTGTTTGAACTCAAGTCCAAGTTAAGTCTCAGGTCGTGGGGTTGAAGTCAAAGCCTAGTCCCTCATAAGGCTTCAGACTCCCCCCACATTCAGACTGAGTTATTACAGAAGACACTGCAGAGTTGATCTTGCTGACTTTTACCAAAGTAGAGTATTTCACCCAAGAAAGCTAAAATATTACAGGAAGTTGTTTTTCTAATTATGTTTTTTTTACTATGTTACTATGTTTTTTTACTACAGTTTCCAATCAGTTTCATTACTTGTGAATGATGTATTGTATTGTAAGTATTGTAGCAAACATACGGCCTCATATAGCACCTAGCATCCCAGCAGCTAGATTCTGCAGTTCGAACTGACGTTAATGTCCTAGACCATGGTCTCTATTCATCAATTTTTAGCTTCTGATGCCTGATTTTGTCCTCTAATACTAAATGCGCCATAGGCGGTGTATGGGCAGAGAAATAAAGATTCAAAGGGTGTTGCACCAAAGCAGTGACATAACCTTAAAGCTCTTCCACCTGCCAGACTTACATTTCCACATTAGACACTCAAGCCAGAAACAATTTAAGTGAGACAGGGAGAGGCAACAGTCTGTTATTTTTTTATTACATAATAATAATGATAATAATAAGATTTTTTTATTATTATTAGTATTACACCTCTATTGTCTTATTCCTTGCCTTTGGTGTCGCACAGCACAGTTTTTTCACTGTCTCGCCCTCTAATGTATTTTAGAGTTCATTCACACCACAGGGACCTGGTACGATGCCAGCTACACCCCCTTCTGTCTATTCTAGTATTCTCCCTGTCACATTGTCAAGCCTTCTATCTCATTTCCTCTTTTTTCTCACATTTTTATACTTTCCCTGCCTATGCTTTTCTCCGTTTGTTTTCTTTATGTTCTCTGTGTTGACAGCTTGCTTTAACATGCACCCTCGTACAGCTGGCTCACAACTTGACTGCTCTGTTCATATGTAAATGAACTATTATGTCTTCAGACTTGGTTTACCGGGGCATGTACCCCGGTATCAGAGGTCTGATATGAACCACCCAGCAGTGAGTCAGAAGGTGAGATGGGCCTAAGGGACAGAGGATAGTTATCTTATTGTAATCTGTCAAGTCAAATGAAGCAGTTTATAAAAAAATAGTTTCAATTTGCTCTAAAGTTTTCATTAATAAGAATTATGGTTGTTTTGTGAGCCCATCCTTACGCTGGGTGTTTAAACTGATCGCCAAAAAAGCTGCTAGGAGTGTGTTTTCCTTTAGAGACAACACAAATGAATAAATATCAGGAATTGAGAGTTGGTACGACAATCATAAAACAACAGCTCAACTTTGTATAAATATTTTACCTTTTTGCCGATGATCAATAACACATTTAAGATTCAGTCATTGCTCTGTTTGAAAAAACAATCAATGAATCAGACCTGAAAAACTGTAACATCAACACCAGCTGATCTGCCCTGTACAGAGGGATGGAACAAGTCAAACCAAACACAAGAGGTTAATATTTCAACTTTAAGACCCTATTAAATTATGGATAAGTTAGAGTGTAATTATTGTCTGACTTACTGTGCTGTTGAGACAGATTTAATGACTTATAAAAACTACATGATCTGGCGAAAGGGCTGTCTTATGAAATCAATTAAGTGACTCAGTGGAGTAGCATGCATTCATGTTATTAGGTCCATAGAAGTTCACAGTCAGACAGTATGTTGAATATAAATACAAATAATCAGTGGAAATTCACTGAAGAAACATCAGCCACCCCCCCCCCCTTTTTAAAAAAAAAAAACGCATTTATTACAACAAATTTTAAACATAAAAATAAATTCCATGTAATCAAAGTATCTGACTCTTGATTTCCAGCTGAATTCTTTCCACCTTTGGCTCTCATTCAGAGCGGGGACCTTTCACTCTAACTTTGGACTGATCCTCCTATAAAACATGGTAATTCAATCAACAAATTCTTCTCAAAATCCCATATCTAACAGTATTTGTTCCAAAAATAGCCAGTCCACTGTGCTGAATGCTGTCTCTGTGTAAGCTGAGAAGCACTGCTGCATGTTTACGCCTTGCTGCTATTTTCTTCAGGTTCAAGGCCTTGAACTGAGTTGATTCATTTCTTATAGTCCACACATAGGAGGCTCATTGGTTGATCATTTGTACAGTGAAGTTAGTCTTTCTCTTCTTTATGCATAACTGAAATAATGGCTTCTGACTATGATCCTGAAGGTGTTTTTTCTAATAGTACAAAGGTGTGTAGTTTGCACAGGTGGGGGGTCTTAATCTTTATTTTATGTTTAGAGGTATCAAGAGTTCTTTTATACTTGATTTTTTGGCTTTATTTTTTGGGCTGTTGTGTAACTGTTTGTTATATGTTGCAATGCCTCTGAAATTTCCAGGATGCCTGTTACAGATTAGCTTCTTGGTGTCTAAGAATCTGGATTCTCAGATCCCTCAGTGTTTTTGTGGCATCTCAAAGGTCCTCTTATTTGACCTAGGGACGGATGTCCTTCATCTACCTTTATGTTTTTTATGTAGATCTGGAGAATCCATCTGTGTTTCTCTTCACCGTGTCTGCTTTTCCTGTCTCTGGTCAGGTGTTAGATTTTCCTGAAAATGTCAATAGCCATCCAGTATATGACATCTTCACTCGCTGGAATTGGCCACCACCTAACTAACGTTACTGCTAGCTCCTACTGCGGCCCGATATCATACACCCTTCATCCTTCTCTTCTAAGCCTTGATGTTTGATGGAGCCGAGCTCAGTGTAGAAAAGAAGTGTAATCCATTCAGATAAATTATTTTAGTTTCTAACTTGTATCCATATTCATGTATACATCTGATTAGCTTACAATGTCTCTCTTTTTATGTTTTATGTTTTCATGAATCCTTTTTCTTTAACCATATTTTTTTTATCGTTAATTACGCTGTACGCAGCAGTAACAGGCAGCTTATTTGTTGCCTATTTCTTAAACAGCAGGTCTTCATAAAATGTCTTTTTAAATTTGATTAGGGGCTGTGATCCAGTAAAGCCGTATGCCTTGCAACACTCCTGAGTGATGAAGCATTGTGATGTGACAGCTAGTGCCACTTTTGTGGAGTCTACACTGGCATTAAGACAGCAGTGTGTGTACAAATCTCAGCACTGTCATCCTGGAAAGTAACAGTCATTAAAAAGAGCAATAAAAAAATGAAATGTTGCTTTTCTCTACTTTTTTATGTCTTCCTCCTTTGAAGCATTACAGGCGAGCCAGTCACTTTGGGACACTGCTGCTCATGTTAACTGGGAAAACACAGCTTGCAATCGCCGTCTTAGTAAAATCTAATAAAACATTACCTAAAGACAGATTTTTCTAGTTTTTAACTATGGTAAACTTCCAGCTTGCTAAGTTTACGTAGTTATATAAAAGTTTTATGCTAATTAGTCCAGAATTTAAAACCAGTGCCAGAAAACTGATGAGTCAGCTTCACCTGAAGCTACTTAATTTCACGCTCAAATCTGAATTTGCTTTCTGTTATTCTGGATCTAAGAAGACAACATGACTTTTTATCTTTTCTTTCCTGTATCTTCTTTTTTAGTGATATATATGTGATATATGATCACTGAAGATCAGCAGAGGAAAGATGGGGACAGTTATTCAAACTCAGGTTTTGCTTCAAACACAGAAAAATAATTTTTCTGTGGCGCTATTTATTTTGTAGGGTCCACTTGTGATCAGATCACTCACATCCATGTAAATGATATATATTAATAGAGCTGTTCTCCCTGCAGTTTTATGTCCTGTCTTTTTATTTTTTATATTTGTGGAAAAAAAAACATAGGATGATGAGTACATTGAGCAGTAACCCCCAAAACTGATACAGTTTTGGGGGTTACAGTCATACAGTCATACACACAATCATGGCTTAAGAACTGGTTGTAGAGTGAGACATTTCCAAACTTTACATGCATGAATTACCAGATCCAGCCCAGTCTCACTCCAGGATATGTTTTTTTCTTTATTCACACCAAAATTAAGTTCCATGTCCATTTTTTTTGTAGAAGACAGCTTTCACAGGGTGCAATTTATATCTCCTGCCATTTAGTTTCAACATTTCTAAACCTATCCAGGCATGAGTGGCAGCGAATTAGAAAAGTAAAATATGTAAAGAAAATTTAGGGTTTAGCTAGGGTTTATTGCTCATAATTGCCATCCATTCCCACCTACCTGATCACAAACATGAATCTGACACTTCCACAGGGCAAAATGTGGAGACTTTATAGTCACACCTGCTTCTCGTTTGTAGTTAGTTCCTCAGTTCTAATGCTCCAGGTTTTCTTTGGTCTATTGCCAGTTCATTGTGTTGGCTTGCCCCAGTCAGTGAGTCAGCACTTTTTCAGTCAGCTGATCAATGATGGAATGATGAGCCGGGGAGGTGGAGGGGAAAGCGTTTGTTGGTCAGAGATGGTCCTGGCGTGTTTTTACGCTCTGGGCGAACACTTTGCGCCCTGCTCCAGATGGTTCAGGCAGGAAGTCAGTCGGTGAAAACCAAGGTGGATCCGGTCAGTTTTAACAATAAAACACATTGTGTCGACTGTGTGTTGTGTTTCTGAAACAGCAACTGCCCCAGTCCCCCTGTCATCTCTCACCTCAACTAGGCTGCTGGTTCTCATGTAAATGCCCTGCCCCCCATCCCATTACCCTAACCTTATAACTCTCATCTCATGTCTCTTTAAATTATGTTTTTTTTGTTTTTGTTTTTTTAGTGCATTGAAGAAAATCTTGTAGTAATCAGCATTTGTGGATCTCTGTTACTTGAATGATTTAATAAATGTTCATAAATATTAAAACATTTAATGAATATTCATATAGTTTTAGGAAAGATCAGGGAGCAGAAAGGCTTCATGATTTCATTGTGATTTGAAAACACAGGTTGTTTAGTGAGGTGATTAAATAAAAAAAAAGATGTAGAGATGTAAAGTTCTGACATTTTTCATTTTGTTTTTCTTCAGTGGACGTAAAACGCTTCCATATTCCTGCCTATGCTCAAATTTCAGTTTAAATCCCTTAATCCCTTCACCTATGAATCCTGCATGCGGGACCCACCTCTGCATCTCCTGCTGCCACAATCCTTGAAAAATCTAACTTTTAGTGAATAGTGTATTTGGATTGCTTATGTTACCTTCACATGAAGGGAGCCTGCATTTCTGGCTTCTTATTTCCTGATATGTAGTCAAGCTGAAAGCTCATGTTCCCCTCATACGTAAAAAAAAGATTCTTTATCAGATTGTCTAAGTTTAGTTTCAGTTACGGGGATACTCCGACACTAAGAGTCACCATCATTGTTGCATAAAATCGTTTTGTGGTGTTTGAGCGGAGTTGAAGGGGAGCAGCTGCAGGCCAACTGTGTTAAAAGAAGTTGGAATCGATTTGCATATTCAAAAATCTATGCATACTAAATGAAGCAAAGGTTTAAAGTTCTATCTAGGTCATATTTAATAAAGACGCTCATGGATCATATGGAACTAAGCTTCTAAATTGCAATGATTTAGGGTTTAGATTAGTCTCTTCAACAGTTGTAAATATCTGATCTGATTAATGAGCGTTTCTTTAAATCCCACGACTTTCCATCCTGGACTGAATCTAGTTACACACGACTGCTGTTATTTGGTCTCATGACTATTCATTGAACAAGGAGTGAGAATCTTTGAATGATTTTTTCTCTGTCTATTGTCTCCCTAAAGGACACTGTGGGAAGACTTTTGCCATCTTGAGGCGATATCTGAGTAAAGCTGTGCCAAAAGCTGCCTGGCTGCTCATTGTTGATGATGATACTCTTATCAGGTAATGTAGCCCTTGAAAATAGTTTTCAACTTCAATGCAGAAAGGAAATATTTTAATCAGAAAATGATCTTAGAAATACTAGAAACTCTAAGAAAAGACCTCCGCCATGCCA
>JAVQJG010099978.1:0-11595 GCA_036024015.1 Craterocephalus amniculus
CGCGTCACTGCGTTGAGTCCGCCTCTTTGGATAAGCTCGAAATTGATTGGCTCCCACTTTTTTGGGATTTTGGAAATCGGTTGAATAGGCCTCCTGGCCAGACTATATGGAGCTTGCGAGTTTTAGTCGCGGTAGCCAGGCTAGGGTCCTTGTGAAATTAAGCGAGTCCTTAATCAAAAAAATTTTATTTCCATTTCTTGTATTTATCTTGTATTTACTTTATTTATATAGCACCTTTCATACATGAATCATCTCAAAGTGCTTTACACCATAAAATCAAATGTTGGAAATAAAAACAAGTTCAAAAACAAAAACTGTTCATCAGTTTTTACATTTATCATCATAGACAACACACGTACAACAGAACAGAAAATCATCAAGCTACTTCTCTTTCATAATAATAAACTGTTTGTCTCTTTAACTGAAACAATTGTGTAACATCCTTTAAGCAAAATATATAAAAAACAAATGGCTCAACACCGCTGTGAGGTAAAGGATACCTTGGGGATCCGTCCACACCGGGAGCCGCCAACCCACCAGTGACCACAGAGGTCATCGCCACAGGAGCCACCAAGATCCGGGCAGGCCAGGGCCCCGACCACAGCCATAAGACTGCGATGCAGGGCCCGGCCAGACACCCAGACCAAGACAACCCCCACAGTGACAACCCCGCAGACCAGAGAGACAGCCCCCAGAGACAGAGACAGAAAATAGTAATTAAATAGATAAAATGGATCAAATAAATAAATAAACAAATAATAAAATAGGGATTAAATTCAATTCAAAGCTAAAAAGATGGGTTTTGAGCCTCTTTTAAAAACTTCTATTACCTAAATTGTAGCATTAAACTTCTTTGACTGTGGTACAGTAGGAGGAAGCTTTATTTTAGTGCCGTCAGTCGATTAAATATTTTAATCGCATGAGGGTTAGAGTTAAGTCATAATTTGCAAATCAATCACATTATTAATCGCACTATTTTAAAAAAGCAGAAAAAGCAGCAGACGTGCAAGTCCAGCTGAATTTATATTTTATTTGTCAACAACAGGACGGCACAGTAGAGAAAAAATTATCTGTACAAACTTAACAGTGTGATGAACTATAAAACACTGAACAATACACTTTAGTATTCTTTGACTGCATGTATATAGTAGTATACATTATGGATAGAAAAATTTTAAAGACAAAATGTTCGAGTGGATCATTGCCTTACATTTAACTTAATACTTTTCAGTACTTGGCTTTCATCTAAATACTTTTATTTTACAACTTTAAAATGTTTTGTCATAGAGGCTAGGGATGAGGTCGCTCAGATGTATTAGGCAGGGCAAAGCATAACGCGGATCTAGCACTTTATCTGAATGTGGAAGTCCCACATCCTCGATACAGAACCGGACTGCAAATCTTTTGCAAAGAGCACTCAATGCACAGGTTATTTTTTGGTAATGAAGAGGATAGGTATGTTTAAAAGTGATCTCAATTAACAGCGGCTGTTTCTGCTCAGGTCGCTCCACTGTCTTCAGGTGGCATGACATGTGGACACTTATGCAGGAGATGCTTAGACATATCGCTGGAGATTCCTTTAGCGAATGGGACATGATTCAGACGTTTGGAGACATTTTTATTTACCTTTTCACTCCCTCGTCATTTTATTAGACAACAAAACTAAATAAATCAAAACACCTAAACTTAAAACTTCTCTTTACTCAAATGGGAACACGGCGTTTTCATGTGAGCCCGGAGAGTGTAGTGGGGCCACCACAGTGATTGGACATTGACAAAGAGACGGCCTTGAGTGCTAAATGCACTTGTTTTAAGGATCAGAAGCAACCGTACATTAAAATACTTTACTGATATAAAAGTAGATTTGTATTAAAATAATAATACTTTTCAAATACCATAAAAAAGATACAGTTGTGCAAAATGCTTTAAAAGAGATATTTCTAACTCAAAACAAGCTAACTTGATATAAACGATATTCCCTTATTCTATATCTTATGACAAAGTCTCGATACACGTAAAAATCTCGATATATTGCCCAGCTCTACTAATTATTACCACAAAAACATAATCTAGCTACTATTGAGGTGGAGGGAGAATAACTGGGCAGGACAGGAGGCACCAAATTATGAATTTTTTGTACCATCTCAAATAGTATCGGTCGTCTTTTACAGCAGGACAGTGCATCCGTTATGTCTTTGCTGAACATCCCACAGACATCATCTCCAAGAATGCTCAGATAAGTACTAAAGCAAGACCTGAGTGACACTCTTGCTACCTGAGCACTTTTACTGCAACATTTAAGCCTTTTAATATACTTTCAGCTTTCCCCCCACAAAAAACTCAACAAAAACATAGCAATTTCATGCTGCCCACTCGTGCCGCAGGCAGCGAGAAGGAAGAACTTGTGCCATTATGTGTGCACTCCAAAAATGGAGGCAACCAGTTTTACCAAGTATAGGTTATAATGAACAAAACCACTGTCTCTGGAGTGTGCACACCATCATCACAGCTGACAGGGATGTGAACGTAAGTAAAAAAGTAAATATGAAGGAGTTGCTTACGTAATCATGTGGGAACCTCATTCAACAGTCAATAAAGCTAAAAAGCACAAGCATTATTAAATTATGTATCTGTATTAAGATCAAGATAGATGAGAGAAAATACTAGTGTGATAAATGGCCGGATTAATAATATAATAGTGATAACTAATGGAAAACACTGACATAAAATGTGTACCACAGTGCTGTCTGAACATACAGAGGCTTTAATATGGCCTTAAATGCACCAATCGGTTTAGTTCTTTTGGAACATTTATGCAATTTTATTGCTAGTCTAATTAATCAATACGTGACCGAATACTTGATTTCATAAATAAATACTACTGCAGCCCTAACTTACACCATCTCTCTTTTGGGTTTCTGTACAATTACATTTTAATGTTGTTGCAGAAACACTGAGATGAAAGTTAAAACGAATTTATGAAGAAACTAACTCAGAGTTGTTGGAAAAAGTAAAAAAAAAAAAAATCTGACAGGAAATAAACAGCCACCCTGATCCTCAGTGAAGGTAATTGGGATTGCGTTGCATTTTCCAGTGTTTAGATGGAGAAGCTGGACACGGCTCATTTGATATGCACAACATTTCCCACAGCTGAGAAGTTGAACAAGTAAAAACAATTCTTTCACACGATTAACACAAAAGGCAGCACTTCATCAAAGCTTTAAGAAATTCTTACAATCACAGGAAGGAAAAGAAATGAAATATCAAAACACCTTTCAATTAAACCATGAATTACAAAATGTTCTTAGGGAGAAAATCAACAAGTCAAACATTAAAAACGTAAATCCAGACAGGCCTATTGTAGATCCAGATTCTATGCATCGCTAACCACAGAATAGACACTGAAAATAGTTCCCTGTGATATGGCAAGTATCCACATGGTATATCATTTCAGCCACCTAAAAGATCCAAATAATGTGACAACCGAGTATATCTTGATTAAGCTAGTTCGTACTGAGACATGTATCAGCTAATGCTTTTGACTAATCAACTGTGAAAAAAGATAATTGTGGGTGTTTCAAATGTAGTAAATTACATATCAAATCCTAATCAAGTACACATTTACAACTTTTGAGCCGGTAGGTGTGAGTGCAGCACCATTTTTATTTTTTTACAATATTTTCTGATGTTCAGTAGATAAACAATTAAGAAATTGATAGATCAAGAAAGACATTAAACAAGCAGTACTACTACTCCTTCAGGTTAATTATTTCAGGCCAAAGGCAAAACAGCAATTCAGCCAAAAATAAAGAACATTTATCCAATAATCTTCATAACCTGGATAGTCAGACAGAGGACCAGCTGTATGTAACTGACATATTGCTTCATAGGTTTTATGATTAAATAAAACTAATTAAATTTGGACATTTTTCTCATCAAGTATATGAAAAAAAACATTTCTAAATTAATGTCCATGTTGCTGCTGACATAATTGTGCGAAGTATTTGCATATTTACCAATGATAAGTTTCACATGCATATGTTAAGCGGTTCATTTTTATGTTTTTCTCCTATTATTTCTATAAAAAATACAGAAAGGGAAATAAAGATGGTGCTTCAAATATGTATTTGTTCAACTTTTAAAAACATCTTAACCAGGAAACGTTTTTTCTTTATCAAATCCAAAAATATATTCAGAAATGCCATTTCTACATCCGTTTCAAACAAGCCACAGCTCCATCTTTCAGTCACAACTAAGAACTCAGTTGTGAAGCTGAAAAAGCGTGCTAACAAGAATTCTTATAAAATACATGACTGGCCTACTTAGACAGGCACTCAAGGTTTCATCAAAAGGCAGCATGGTTCAAAGTGAACTTGAACTACTTCTGTAGCAAAGTCTCTTTTGAGAGGCCAAAATATGCAAATAATCTCTCTTTTGTTAAAGTTTTCTTTGCTCACAAAGCTCCCTCAGTCACAAAGTAAATTTTGAGTGTCTCTCTGGATTCTAAAATTGTGCCGTCAACTTGAGAACAAAAAAATCTGCAAAATAAAAATGTCTGAGCTCTTGATAAGCTCAACTGAGAGGCTTATGGTTTGCCAGTTACTTATGTGGGGACTAGACTTCTTGGCTGGTGTGTAACCCTCAACTTAAAATCCCCTGAAACACACAAAGGATGACACATAGTTTAATAAAATACTAAATATAAGCTGCTGATCTCTCAAATCTAAAGCTTAAATTGTATTACTACTCATGGTTCCTGGCATCTAATAATTACAATGTACGGAAATGATCAGAGTGAAATTAAAAATGTGCATGCCAAGTGTAAGTTAGCAAGTTTGCTTGTCATATGGGACATAAAACAAGCTGGAACATAATTAAACACATTGCACCTGTTAATTCTACACATTCAACCCAACGATAACGGTGCAAACCATTTTATGCCCTGATATACTGACGCTGTTGTGAATAATTTGGTTTTAAAGTCCGTGTCCTTTGCAGCATTGCACGTTTCTTTCAACGGCTAATTTCCAGAGCAAGATACCCAGTCTAAACACCTCGCACTGTAGCCACGGAGATCAGCAACCACACCAATGGTGCAATCCAGTCCACGTCCATTTTGAGCCATCCTGAAACTGAACTAGGCTACTTCTGTTCTCCAGCAGCCCAACACACCCATTCTCCTGGGATCATACTGATCTAAGAGAGGGCTGGAGCGAAGACAAGGTTCAGGGAGGACGCCTTCACTTCTCAGACCAGACCAGAGTTAATGAGAGATTTGCAGCGCCTCACATTCTTAAGGATATGTGGGATGGTAAAAGCTATACAGGGTCAGCAATTTTCAGATAAAATAGGCTTTTAAAAATATATATTATATTACTTAGAAACAGAAATGCTAACATGGCAGATGAATATGGTGGTGTATTGCATTAAAAGAAGAACTTTCAAGTTGAAGCAAAGCCTGCAACCATGCTGTAATCTAACAATGCAATGTTCTTCAAAAGTGCATCACACTGTGCCTGTATTACAACTCTACAGTATCCTGGTGCAGATTTGATTACTTGGTTGGCACAAACTTATTAGATTACATATTAAATAATAGTCAAGTAAAAATAAAACCAACATGAAAAAGTTATTTAAGACGAGATTTTTAAAAAAAGAAAAAGAAAAAAAAGGCCGCATTATTCATCTCTAGTTATCTCTACCCCTAAACTGCTTCGTTTCTTTGGGATGTTGTCCCACATCAAAGTGTAAACTACTGTACCGTTATACCCACGCTGGCTAAAACGACGTTTTACAGTTATATTGACCATGAAAGTCAATATAAGAAACATCTGTCGAGCTATTACGTTATGCGGATCTATAGCAAGGGTTGTGAGGCCTTTAGGTTTCAAGAGGCCCCATTTTCCCCGGGTCCCTGCCAAGTTAGCGGGCTTGCTAACCCGTTAACGATACTCAGCCAGTCCCAGCACACCACTAATGTAGCCACAGACACAACATAACGTTACCTAGGCTGATATTTGACAAATCAGGTAGGTGTCTTGAGTAAATGCATTATATCATATCGAAATACATAAGAAATGGCACCTTTTTTTCCTTAGTTGGGGGAAAATGTAAAGTTAACCTACGGGCTTACAAACTGTCAAAAAATGCTAACTGTTAGCATCCCCCAGATAGGAATTTCTAAGATTTTGGTTAGCTTTGGCTAACCAGCCAGCTAGCGGCGTTAGCATGTTAGCTTGTTAAGGAGGAAAAAAATCTGCACAAAAATCTAGAAATAAACCCAGGTGGTATTTTATTGCTTTTATATGCCGAGTACATAATTAAAACATTGTTAGCAAGTAGGAAAATGCTACTAAAATCCGTGTCTTACCCGTGTGCCTTGTGAAAGCCCTACTCAACAGCTCTCTTTGTCTGCAAAAAATGGCTATTAAGAGAAGTCAGGCATATATCCCCCTTGCGAACCACGGCGTTGGATAAAAGCTGTAAACTGACACAAATACTTGACGGTATCATCCCGAATATTTTAAAATATATTCCTAAAAACACGAGTCCGAATTATTTAAGAGCTAGGGTAGTCTCTGAAAGCCGCGACGACCCGTTCTTCATCATGGTGGGGTCTCCGCTCCTGCCGTGGTCGCCGCAGCTTGTAGCAACCAATATGACGGCGGTCTGAGCAGACACCGAGCCGGAGAGGCAGACGGTGCCCAGCGCGAGGGAATCTAACTGACAACAACCGGGTCCAATGGAGCTCCAGGAAAGGACGAGCACTTCCGATCGAGCGCACGGATAGGGAATGACCCGGAGCTGGCTCCTCGTGACGGGCGTCCCCCGCTACCAATGAGCGCGTGGGCGGGGTGACGCTCGGCGCTGGCAGCTACTTGGAAACGTGGAGAGCTGAAGTGATGCTTGTGGTATCCCGGCCAGGCCGGACCGCAGACCCATGATGTCAGGGATCTTCTGCCTGTGCTCCAAATTACACGACGAGTTTACGTTTTTACATATTTTCACAAAAATATAATAATAATAATTATAAAAATCCATAGAGACATAAGTAAGTATATAAGAATGACGACAAGCGAATTATTATCACCAGTGTGCCTCTTATTATACCCAAAGCTGGGCAAGGGGGCCAATTCCCAAGCGTTCAAAATTCCAGGAACCTGGAAAATTTAAGCCTTGAGGCCAATTAGATGGAAATAAAATTATTTTAGGATTAAGCAACAATAAAGCCTCAATTTAAACTCTTCCAAGGATTTGAGACAGATGCCTTTAGTCTCTGTTCATTGAATCTAATTCTGAGAAGAAAATTCAGAAAATCTGGTTTGGTATCTGTTAGGGTTGCATCTTTGGAACCGATCCAAATTTATTACACAAATGTTAATTTTCACTTGAAATTTCGGTTATATTGTCATCTTTATTAATATTTTATTTTTTATTTATTTCACTATCGTTTGTTGTAAAAAGCAGAGAATAAAATATAACCTGTCTAACAATTCACTGCATTTTTTTTTAGTATGGTAGAAGTATTGGTATTGGTACTCAGTATCAGCAAGTTCTCAGATTCAAGTATTGGTATTGTATTGGTTTGGAAAAGGGTGGTATTGTTGCATCCCTAGTGTCTATCTTTTTACTACAGAGTCATTTGTTGCAAAGAAAGAAAGATGTTAATTAAGTCCAGAAAAATTCCAAAAATGAATTAAAGCACATCACAGACAGCCTCTTGAGACCCCCAGTGCTGTAGACCGGCCAATATGTGTCATATCCTGCTCCAAAGAACAATTACAATGTCTCACACATGCCTCTCAAAGTCCCTTGCACCCACACATGAGATCATCTCTGATTCAGATCATTCATGACAACATGTAATGAAATATGGAAGTTGGTTGAGTAATGTGGATCTGAGGTGAAGTTCATGAGGAAGCAGCAGGAACACACATTAGCTTTTACATGTCTGAGATGATGATCTAATTTGTGCTTATGAAAGGAAATGAAAGGAAATCGCGTTAGCACAGATTTTTCTATGAGTGATTCACGCTATTTTAGTCAACATATGACCCCTCCTACCAGGAGCCTGCTGCGTCACGTCTAAACAATCCACAAAAGGATTCAATAACTCACCCGAGTGAGTCAGCTGCTCTGAAGAAGTCTGTCACTTCTTCAGAAAAAGGAAAATTACACCTTTAACCAGCAAAGAGTGAGGAAACCTGCTTTAAAGAAGTTTATTCCACTTTGCTGCCTTATTTGACTCGTATATTTAGAAGTGGAATTTATCAAGATCAATCTAATAATCTTTAATCTACTGCAGCAAGCAACTAATCCTACTGCTAAATGAAAAAATACAAATCATAAGTGCTGGCAGCTTATATTTGGGCATGGGCAGTCACTCAGGACAGAAATAGACCTGGATATAGATCAGACATGATTTTCAGTAGAGGTCTGGATGTTTGGTGGTCCTGGTCTATATCAAATGTCTGTTTTGAGTGACTGAGAAACCACATGGGAATTGTTTTGTTGAAATTTGCAGAGCAATTTTAATTCAAAACATCAATTCTTACAGTTCAAAGGGGTTTTTAAGGGAATACTTTAGTAAGTTGGTGCTCTGACAGAGGAAAGGTTATAAACAGCTCTTCTGTTTCCATCTTTATGAAACAAAGCAGGGCTCTGGAAGTGTTGTTTTGTTGATAAAATATGGTGTTTTTCAGAAATGTTCATGCAAGCTAAACAACCACAACATGTGAGAAGCTGGGAAAGGTTACTGAAGAATTATGGATCGGTGTTAATCAACACACAGCAACCTGAATTCTGACCTCAAATAGGAGCATCCAGTGAAAACAACACAAGTCAAATATCTGCAGGAATCGACTAAAAGCTCATATATCTACTAACAGGAAGCCCAGGGTGTTACTGGGGGAAAGCAGTGTTCTGCATACAAAATGACAGAAGAAAACCTTCAGGGTTTCAAAGTTAGAGGAAATGTATGTTTTGACAAGTGGAGACAAAGACAGATTTTTTTAAAAACTTTAAATGGGAAGAAGAGATGCTGTACACACATTTAAAAACTTAATTTTACATGTGAAGCACAGTGGAGCGAGTGTCGTTACTCAGCAACTGTTGAGAAACAAATTAATTAAACATGGAAAGAGGTTTTCAGAAGAAATACATGATATGGTCGGGTGATGCAATAAGACAATAACTGAAATCAGTGATTCACAACCTGTTTTTTTTAAGAAACCCTACTTGCACATACAAAAAAGCCAGGGACCCCCGGCCCCATTCTGTGGTGAAACCGTGCTGGTTTTCTGCTTTCAAAAGTGGAATTCTCACCATAAATGATGAATTCATTCTTGTCCTTCCATGAAGCCAAAGTTAAATGAGGAATATATACAGTAGCCTTATTTTATTGTTCTTAGAATAGGGACAATATGTGGACATTAATCAGATGACTGAAGCCTGGCGACCCACTTGGTCTTTGGTGGACTGCAGGTTGGGATCCAGTGACCTATAACACACAAATAAAACAAGAAAATAACATAAAAAGAAGAAATATGTTGCTTTGGGGATAATCATAACTCACGTGTGATGCAATGAACAAAGCCATGAGGACATGTCTGACGGAGGATGTTGAAATGGTTTCTTCAGGAATAGAAATTTTTCTCAGAACTGCTGGATTAGTTTAAACATAAATATGAGAGCAATTAATTCATAAATCCTTATAGTTACATATAGTTCACATTTTTATGCCAACTGATTTTCAGTTACATGTTGTCAAATCCAGAAAACAAAATGTGTACAATTCATGTAGCACAGCTTTTTTTTTTACATGAATTACAAGTTTTCATCCCACAGTCTATTTTTACTTTAGTCTTATCTTTTATAAATAATACATGAAGTAAAACATGTTCTAAGCAAATAAAAGATGCATTATTGAGTATATTTGATAAATTGGTATAGTGCTGAGGAGGTTGTTCATGTGCTGGCAGAGGGAGGGTTGCCATCTTGTGGTGTTACAGACAATCTACATCAACATGCCTGCAAATCCTCAAGTTGATTTATTTGTTTATTCCAGACTTTTAAAGTTGTATTTGGCAGCAAGGTCATGTTAAAGACAAATAAGTATACAAAAAGCAATAAATAAAGCTACACAGGAACATAAGCATCTAATCAGCCAATCTCATGGTAGCAAGTCACCACATCTGGTCACGTAGACATGGCGAAGGCAACTTCCTATAGTTCAATCTGAGCATCAGAATGAGGAAGAAAGATCATTTAAGTAACTTTGAAGGTGCCATGGTGGTTGGTCTGAGTAGTTCAGAAGCTGCTGATCTACTGGGATTTCCACACACAACCATCTCTGGTTTACAGAGAATGGTAGAAAAGCAACAGGAAGTTCAGTAAGCATTGTTACCCACCAACATATGCAGAACATCAGAACATCACACAACACGTCCAACCCCGAAGCTGACGGCCTCCAGCAGGCCCCTCCTGTCAGATCAGAACAGGAAACCACTCAAACCATTTGGTTATGAATGCTACTTTCAGAATACACATTCTTCTTTTTATTACCCATCATTACATACTCACAAAATACACTGGCTGATGTTAGAGTACAACCCAACGAGTTCCATGACATCAATTTGATGTTGAAGATTGGTCAAGATTTTGACTACCATGATAAATAGCCTGAAGCTTTGCCTTTCTTACGGTTGTAAAAAGGTCCATCCAAAGGATCAATCTCACATCAAATTACTGCATCATACATTCTTAATTTGACATCAAAACAACGTTGCTGCACAAAACTTGACATCAGTTGACATTGATTTGATGTCTGGAAACAATTGATGTCATGTTGATTTACGTTTCTGACCAAATTATGATGACAATTTGATATCTGTGTTTGATGCCCACTGGGTAAACTCTCCTTGGTTGGTTTCTGTTGCACACCTCCTCTCCAGCATCGCTCACTCTGCAAACCTGGTTCTGTCCCGAAAACTGCGTCTCCCCCAGGCCTGGTTTCTGCTGTCAACCTGCCAGTCACTCTGATCTTATATATTCGTATATAAAAGATAAACATATTTGTTATTTCATTCATTCATTATACATCTATTTAAACAAACAAAACCTGTTAACTCTAATCAAACTAATAAACCTCCCGAATTCTTATTTGTTATAGTACTAATTGCACAGAGTTTATTAAACTTAAGATGTAGTCAAGATTTATAAATGTCCACTACATTTTTGCAATCAGAAAAAAAGCAATGAAAAATATGTTTTGCACTTTTCCAGTTTTCTCGGAACAACAATTATATAAACAACAATCTTTAACAATGGCTGAGATATCAGTTAAAGGTTAAAAACTTGAAAAAGTGATGGATAACATATGCTGGCATTACATAACCAAAAAACAGTGAAAGAGTTGGATCATTTCTGAACTTTGAAGCAGATGGGCTCCAGCAGCAGAGAGCCCACAGGGTGTCCCTCCTGTCAGCTAAGAACAGGAAACTGAGGCTACAATTAACACAGACTCACCAGAACTGGACAATAGAAGATGGAGAAACGCTGCTGGTCTGATGAGTCTCCATTTCAGCTCCACATTCA